>VZRX01001239.1:0-37548 GCA_013398075.1 Notiomystis cincta
TTTCTCTAAAACCGTCGACAGGCACCAAAGTTCATATCCTTTGTAGCCTCCTGAAAACCCTGCAATGCCCTTGCTGCTCTGCTGGGTTTCTTCAGCTTCTCTTTCAGTCTCTCACATCACCCTTTTTCTAATGTCTCCTGCTTTGACAGCCCTGCCATATGTCACAGCAAAGCCCCTTGGTCACGGGTTTTTACCTTCTAAAAATCATAGGATGCATTTCCTACTTCAGCCCCAGTCATTTGTACAAGGAGAGACAGGATTAGTGGTTGTCCTTAAAGTGTCCTCAGTCACTGTCCTTGAGCACCAGCTGGTTGTGAGGAATAACAATAAAGTCCCCAGTTAGCTGCTTTTGGGGACAATTCAATACACTTGACTGCCACACACAGTCAGGAGATATATTTTAAAAAGATGACCAAAATAAACCCAAGAGAAGGAAATCAGTGCTGTGCTGTGGTTCTTTGATGATATTTAAGTCTATCCTGCACAATGCTGCAAGGAGATCTTTAAAGAGCTGTTGGGAAGATCACGTTTTAATTCACAAAGGGTGAAACAAAGAGAGTACTTTCTAGAAGACTTTCAAGTTCTCTCTCTGATAGCTTTTGCCTAAGGAGATGGATATGGCAAAGCAAGGGTCCCTTCCCTGGAAACCATTCCCTTGCAAGGAAAGCACAGAATAATGTGCTAATGAACTCTGCTACAGGCAGCACAAGACAGACAACTGGTGAACGTAAAATTTGGATCAGGAATTTGGAACAGAGTAACTGATGCTTATTAATCTGGTAAGAGACCATGCAACTTGTAGACCATTAGAGCACTGTCAGACCTTAACCAAAGAGAAAAAAGGAACAAAGACTAAGCAAATGAGCCATTTGTGTCTTTAATGAACATAGTCAGTGAAAACTCCCCACAATATTAATATGTCCAGTTACACACCCAGCAATGTGCTCTATGCAGAAAGCTGGTGTCACTCCAGGGCTGAAAAGGCCAGAGCAAAGCCTGGGCACATGCTTTCATTGCATCAGTAATTACTGGGGCATTAAGGAGGATGGCCCTGAACCAGCCCAGCCAGGGAAGGCTGCATTTGAAAGGATGGCCAGGCCAAATTATATTAGAGGAGTGTACTCCTGACAGAAATTACATTAGTGGCTACTTCCCTCCCTCCCTCCATCCCCGACAAAATCTTGGTACTTAAAAGGCACGAGTTATAGCCCTGGCCTTTTACAGCTTCTAATTCACTCTGACAGTTTCCCCAAGCACTGAGGGAGGGTCCAGTTTGGATGCATAATCTTCTTCAGCAACAGAGAAGAGGCTTTAAACAGACATGTTTTGCTGCAGCCTTCCCACACACTCCTGAGCAAGTAGCCCTCCTGCACAGAGTGCTGCTCAGGATTTTCTTTGGAAAGGAGTGGGAAGGAGAATGATGGAGCTGAGCCCATCAAAGCCACTGACACCAAAGCTAAGGGATGCAGCAGGACATTGCATGGAGCAGGAGATACTCTGGCCAGTGTGGCTGGGTGGGAAGGGGCCTCGTGCTGCCACATGTGCATCAGAATGTCTCATGTTCTTCAGGAAAAGCTGACTGCAGTGCTATCCCCAGGGCTAACACTGCTGGTGGCATCTTCTGCAGGACACAGGGCAGGACAAAGCACTCTCTGAGCTGTTCTGCAGGTGCAGCTGGGAGCCTGCCTGCCTGGTGTGTGATAACACAAACACAGAGGTTCGACAGAGCAGGAATCTGAGTTAATGGCACAATAAATCAGCCAGGAGGAAGAGGAGGTAACATTAACCTACTCACACAGCAGCATGTTTAGTATATTTAGAAACTTGGCAACTGATGACCCCCTCTTAGCTGGTCTAAAGTGTCACCATTTAATAAGTGAATGAACTGACACCAGCATTAAATTCAAGCCATGGCAAGATGTCTTTGACCCTTGTGCCAGGTGTGGAGGAAGCTTTCAGAATTCATCTTGAAGAGCAGTCAGAGCCCTGTCAGGGTCCATAGCATCCTCTGTAGGGTAAACAGGGGAGTGGGTGTTGATAATTTTTCACTGTCACCCTCCTGGGAGGACGAGACACCCAGTGGAATTTCCCACTGAATCACTATGGAGTGCTGACTTACACCATGGAAATACAGGCATGTAACACTTATTTTCCTTTGTCCTCCTAGCCAGAACATCCCCAGTTTGGTGGAGCAAGGAGAGAACTGCTTGTGTTCCCCAAACTCTTTGTGGGAAACTCTTTAGTGACTAATTTTGTTTGGAAGAGAAAAGCTACCATTGCTCCCTGCCCTCCTCATTTCAATTAGTCACATATCCCCCTGAAACTCATCATGCATGGGTTGGGAGAGGCTGTGCTGAGACAGATATTTGAAGCAGGTCATGTTTGTTGCTTCCCATACCTTCCTCTCTGAGGTTATTTGATGGACAAATGGGAATATAAAGGAGCCTGGCAACCCTGATGCTTCACAGCAATGTAAATTTTTTTATGCATTTCCGCGGGGTTTGACATTTTACCTACCTGGCACTACTGCTCTGAGGACAGGATGTGCCAAGAAAGAGAACATTGAGGACTGCTCAGGTTTTGAGTTGTTAGCAGATTTAAAGGGAAGGATGACTGATGAGAGGTGAGAAACAGAATAGTTCAGGCAACTGAGCTGTCCAGAAGTGGCTGGTTGAAATGTGTATATTATGGGCCAAGATCCACAAGGAGAATGGCTGTGAAGTACAATAAAATGCTGAGTTTAAACTGTGATACCCCAGTACACTCAGATAAACCATCATAAACCACATGGTGGCTGTGGTGACAAGTTACTGTTTTGCTGTCATTTGAGCAGAGATTGGTTGTCAAACCCAGCAGCAGCCCCAAAGCAGAAGTGTGGGAGCAGTGGGGAAAAGCTGGAATCTCACTGGTCTTGGTGGGCGCAGAGAGGCTTGCTCTGTGCCAGGACTTTTTGAGCAAGGCAAGGCTGCAGGATTGCAGCTTCTAAATAAAGCTCTGAGAGCTGTACCTGTTGCTGCCTGAGACTGAGCTCTTGTGCTAACTTAAAGATGCCAAATATTTGTCCTCTGCTCCACGCTGTCCCATTATTTGCTGAGCAGTTTTGTCCTGTAGTTTTGGCAGGCAGTAGCCACGTGGCAGGGAGGATGAAACTGCTGCCACGGGCCTATGGGACAGCTTGACATCAGAGAGTTTGTACTGGGTATTGGCAAGGAAGTAGCAAGCCCTAAGGACATGCAAATAATGTGTTTATTCCTCTTGCATTCAGCAGTCAAGTCTCTGTCATTCCCCATTTGCAGGGGAATCCCCTGCTCTCTCCACCAGCACTGCTCCTGTATTTTGCAGCCCTGAGGATGGTGGGGCTCCAGCTGCAGGGAAAAGAGAGCTAAAGCTTCCTGCCAAACCCCCCCAAAACTCCCCCTATCCCCCAGAAGGCCGCGAGGGGGTTTCTGCAGCACTGTGGGGATGATGCCGGGTGGCTCCGTTTCTCTCTTTGCTTGCTGCACTCCCACCCACGTTTGCCGGCAGGGCGGTCCCCTCGGCGAGCACATCTCTGCCTGAAGGCTGAGGACTCCTTAACTCCTGCTCTAACCACGGCAGACGAATTGCACCGGGATTTGGGAGTGGGAGGAGTTCCCCCGCACCCTCACACCTGTGGCTCCCTGAAGGTTGTCACTGGGGCTGAGGGACACACCTGTCAGCTCTGATTTACCAGTGTGGTTATATATGTCTTATATTTATTTAGGGATATAAACCAAGGCAGCTTTCCAGACCCTCCCTGGGTTTCACCAAACTTCAAAGCTCATAAGAAAAGTTCTTTAAGGCAGGACTCCCTCAGTAGATTAGTTTTTGTCTCTTTCTGTTTTAATAAAAAGGTGATAACAAATAGCTATTTTTGAAAAGTTCTATTCGTGTAGGAATATTCTGCTTTTATGTGTTCTTAGGCACCTCCATCAATAGAGCAGAAAGCAGAGCTCCATGTAAGATAGTCAATAGACAAAAAAAATACCAATGTGGACAGATAAATCCTCTCTCTGGAGGGACAACAGCTACATGCTCACAGGCTGTGAACATTGCCTGATGATATAGGGTTAAGAAAATGTAAATTAATATTTAATTACTTTATCCAAAGCGGAAGAGCTTGGACAGGAGGGAGTCCTATTTCAGAAGGTCTGGATACATGAACTCTCCACACAAGACTGATATAAGTAAACAAAGTGCTCTATGAAGAAACTTCTGGGCTGGCTGACAAGAAGCATGTCCAAGTGGTTTGAAATAGTCCAAGGATTTCCCCAGATTCTGCCCAGGGACTGGTTTGAGCCCTGGAGGAGAGCAGCCTGCTCAAGGTGACTGATGTGGTGTGAGGTGGGTCTAAGCAACAGTGCCTATTTATACACTGAGAGTGCACTGTAGATTGAAGGTGAGAGAATATAGATCCTTACAAAACTCCTGGGCAAGGAAAGGGAATTTAGTAAGCTGGACTGAAGAAAATAAATAGTAAAATATCCTGGCATGATCCAATGAGTGACTGGAACATTCAGTACATCCCAACAAGGCAAGAAGCACATGCAAGGAGGTTCCTGTGCTCAGCTGGCACATCTGCTGAGGCAGAACTTTCAGTGCACAGAACTGTGTGTGAGAGCAGGCCTCTTCCTCTAGACGAGGGGGATTTTGGCAAGAAAGGCTCTCCCAGCTGCCCCTGGGCTCGCAGGGGTGCAGGTTTACAGACACCCACAGCACCCCACTGCACACAGCCATGTCCTGCTCCTGGGGCAGCACTGCTTGGCTCTTTGGGAGAGCTGGCTGCTGCTCACTGTGTGGTACCTGGAACACTGCTTGGCTCTTTGGGAGAGCTGGCTGCTGCTCACTGTGTGGTACCCAGAGCACTGCTTGGCTCTTTGGGAGAGCTGGCTGCTGCTCACTGTGTGGTACCCAGAGCACTGCTTGGCTCTTTGGGAGAGCTGGCTGCTGCTCACTGTGTGGTACCCAGAGTGCTGGGCCCAGCCAGTGGAGTACCTGAGGCCACAGCCCCGATGCCACATTTGGGAGAGAGTGAGGCAGGCGAGGGGTGGCAGCACAGCAGGGGCTGCCCTGCCCAGCTCCTCTGCTTGCAGGAAGAGGTTGGGCACAGCTGCTAAGCAAGAAAGCAAGTGGAAAACTCTGACCTATAGGAAACTATGTGAGGCACGTCTGGTCTCTGAGGACTACAGATGAGCTGGTGATTACCAACACTGGAAACAGATGCTAAACTGATTGGAAATTATTTTGGCTGAAAGCCATAGCTGGAGTAGGAGTCCTGGCACAAACAGATTGATGCAAAATGCATTTTGAAGCCTCAGATCTGTTTGATTTTGGGAGTTCTCTCTTTGGCATTGCTGTAGGACTTTGCACAGGCCACACACCAGCGCATCTTGCTGAAAGCAGAGAGGTACAGGCAGAGAAAGCAGCCAGTGCTGCTGGTTGGCACCAGCACCCACTGGGGAAGCAGCATCTTGGTGAAGCTCCTTGGCTGGCAGCTCTGGAAGGATATGAGTACCACTAATTTCAGCTCCTCCTGCTGCAGGCAGAACTCCTGCACTCATGGTGACACCTCCCTAAAGCCATGGGGAAACAATGAAAGACCCTGGAGAAATTTTACCAGGCCTTGCAAACTGGGACACCAGCAAAGAAATACAGGCTGGTAAAAGGTGAAGGTTAGGGGAATGCAAGAACACAACAAAAGCTAGAAAAGCCTTTTTCCCTAATCCCCAAAGCTGGGGGTTGCACCAGTAGTGCCATCAGTGCAGCTGCTCTGAGCACCATCCCTTCGCAGGAGCAGGGTAGGGAAGCTGTAAGCTTTCTAAGGCTGATTTTCTTTTTTAAATAGAAATACACAAGAAACAAATATAAAACCTGTGTTAGACACAGGAGGAGTGGAATAAATATCTGTTCAGTAAATTTATTTGGGCCAACATATTGAAATATTAGGAAAAAACACATGGTGACATCTTGGACAAAAGTTTTCAAATGCACAGACACTTAGCTTGGTTGCACCAATGTCTGGAAGTGCCTGGTGTACTGCAGCATCTCCTGCAATTCCTTTTTTCAGCCCCTGAACTTGTGCTTGATTCTTACTCTACTAGTTCTCAAATGATAGAACATTTCTCCTCATGACTGCAATTCAGGGAACAATTTTGCATAAACATATTAAACTGATGTTTTAAAACTTGTACTCCAGGTTTTGCTGGAGTGCTGAATTAGGGTCCCATATTGTGCATTTCAATAGCTTTTTATTTCCTAGAGGTCAAACTGCATGCCAGCCTCATGCTGCCCCCAGAGTAGCAGGGTCTCCAGCTGGGCTGAAAAGAAACCAGCCCACTGAAGGTTTCACTCTGCCTCATTGCATTGGTTGCAATGCTATGGCTTGGGTGCTGAGCTTGCACTGTCTTTCCCTCTCAAAATCAGAAAAAACAGTTTTTATCCATTCAGAAGAACCATAAGGAAGGAAAATATTTAAGGATATTTTGGTTATTACTGAATCTAATGTGTCCTCTTTGACCTATATCTTCCTACAAACCCTACATGTTCAGCATACCATTTTTTATTTTGAACCATGGATCTAGAATCCTGAAGGGACAGGAATTTAGCAGCCACTATCACATCCCCTGACCTTTACTAACAAACATGGCACACTGTCAAAGCTGGGGCTTTCTGCAGTTCGTCTGGCATCCTGTAATGGCAACAGATTTGCTTTTCCTAAGCAAAAGTAGAAGTTGCAGTGAGGTGGCACTTGCCTGGGAGGTCTCTTTTTGTGCATGGGATTTCTATCAGAACATGTCTGTGCAGTGCTGCTGGTCTCTGGCTGGCTGTTCAGGAGAACAAGGGGTTTTGCAGAGGGGACTGGCGACTCGTGCTCAGTCCTTGCTGAAGCAAATACAACTCCTGGCCTTTGCAAGGATGATGCTCTGGGGCCAGCTGCAATTAGAAGGGTTCAGTCTCCTGTATCCCCTGGGAAACAGCAGCTCTGGCAGGATACATGCACCCCATCCTCCTCCTGCCACAGGGCTGGTTAGGCACAGGCAAGGGCTCTTCAGCAGCTGAGAAAATGCCTCTGCCACAGCCCCAATCTCTGCCTGGCTGTTGCCATTTCACAGAGGGGCTTGTCCTTCCTAGAGACACGACTGGGTGTCACTGGTCTGCTGTCAGGTCCATGCTGTCTTGACATGGAGAGAGAGAGAACAGGGTTATGTTACAGCCACATTAAGGAGCACCAGTCCCCATCTGCATCTCAAGATGACCATACAGGAGTTTGTGAAGTCTTTGAAATCTCTACGGAAGAGATTCAAGCCCAAGGACAAACAACAGATGTAATTTGAAAACACAAATTCCTCTCACGCTGCCCAGCTGGGTTTTGTAACTACAATCTTCACATATTTACACTGGCCAAGGACCCACAACCACGTGCCAGACACAGCTTTTATTCTTGCAGTCTAAACAGGCTTCATGTGTGTTAACATTCTTCATACAAAGACACATACAGGCAGTTTCTGGGAACCAGAAACAAACTGGCTTTGGCTGTTCACACAGTACCCATAACAGATGCAGTCCTGAAGAGCACTTTAGGCCCTATATTGTAATAAAAGAAACAAAGTCCATGCAAGGAGAAAACGAGATTTTAAAACATGCTTATTTAAAATAAGTTTATTATAATGAAATAATATAAAAGTCTGTCAAAAGTCTTAACAATGCTCCAAAAGAAGAGACAGATGCTGTATGATTTGAGAGATGATGCAGATTGGAAACTTCAGAGTATTTCAGACTGAACTGCTTATGACAGCACAATTTGTGCAAAGCTTACACTGAGAGAGGTGATTTGGGGGGCACAAACAAGCCCTTGGAATTCAGTAAATTTAAAGTGTGAGGCAATATACCTTCTCTTCATCTTAAAATGTATTTCAGTATGTATATATTTTAGTATGCAAAGTAAGGCTTACATTAAGCTTAGCTTGACATTGACAAAAATGTTTGCCCAAAACTGGCTTGAAAAAAAGAAAATAGGAAAGGAAACCCTAAAAGCAAGCTGCCTTGGTTTTCAGTTTAATTACTGCATTCTGGAATGCAATTTACTCGTTTATTTCCAAGTAGACATAAATCTCAAACTTTAAAAGATGGCTTTAAATCAACAAGTTTTGGACCCCTTGAATGCTGAAATGCAAAAGAAAGTGAACACACTTAGTGTTAAGCAGAAATCAGGAAATGGAAACAAGGAAGTTTCACATTTTAAAAACCCAGCTTTAGCACATCTGAGGCATGTGGGGGAGAAATCTTACACCAAGAAAGGGATATTAAAAATGACAATCTACTGCATTTTGAAGAACTGCATGCCAGTGGGATGGTGCACGTGTGAGTAAGTGAAGCATATGCCTATGTCCTAACTTCAAAGCAAGTGCTTAAATCCTTGTATCAACTGTGAGCAAGATCAGCTATGGCCTGGGTTTGCTCAGAGCCAGTAAGTGCACTGTGACACCTCTCCTGCACGAGGGAGGTTTTATATTGCTTGGAGCATGCAGAAGTTTGCAGGGTTTGCTCACCAGGGGCTACAGAAGGTAGCAACAAGGCATGGATTCAGATATTTCCACCCTGTTTCCTTGTTTTGTTATCTGGGCTATGCAGGCAGGAGCAGAGAAATAAGTAAATTAAAACAACAAAATAAAACAACAAAATAAAACAACAAAATAAAACAACAAAATAAAACAACAAAATAAAACAACAAAATAAAACAACAAAATAAAACAACAAAATAAAACAACAAAATAAAACAACAAAATAAAACAACAAAATAAAACAACAAAATAAAACAACAAAATAAAACAACAAAATAAAACAACAAAATAAAACAACAAAATAAAACAACAAAATAAAACAACAAAATAAAACAACAAAACCAAAAAACCTTGTGCTTTCACTCCTATGAGGCAGAACATCCAAGTCTGAAATGTCCCAATTTACACTGCCTGACAAAGAATTAATGTCTGACTTCCCAAGTTCATATTTGCATGCCTTACAAACCATCCTGCTTTGCTCTGACAGCAACAGCTCTGATAACAAAACAGATGACAGTGGACAGAAAGGAAGGACCACGTGGGGGAAAATGTCAAGACAGCCAGGTAGGAACATGCTAATGATCTTTCCTGGTGTCTGAAAGGCAGTTTAAACTTCCCTAAAGGTTTTCACAAAAGCTGAAGTGACAATGAAAAGAAGCTGAAGTGACAATGAAAAGAAGCTGAAGTGACAATGAAAAGACAGGGTTAGAAGGTCCAGCATTTTTCTATAATGGCCCACACGACTTTGCCAAGGTAGGCTGCAAACAACTGGGGCACATTTTGGGCATACTTTTTACATGTCCAGCCAACCAAGCAACACTTTTCTAGCTACAAAAGATTTTAAAAGCAAACAGCTGTAACTTAAATCCTAATGATGCTTTACAAAAAGCTTGTAAGTGAAGGTACATGGCCCTTAACTTTAAATGCATCTGTTAAAGGGAGATCCACAGCACAACAGTGTGAAGACAGAATGTTTCAATGACTCTTTATGTTTACACTAAAGCCTTTGAGTATGCAGTTCATATTTTACAATTATAATGTCACAGAAATTCAATATGGAACTGAGTATGGTGTCTTAAAACAGCAGAGGTGGCTCCAGAACATAGGTTGTTTAAAAAAAAAAACCCACAAAATAAATAAAATAAATAAAAGTGTCTGATTGCTAAGCAGAACTCGACTGAAATTGAGAGCTCTGCCAATGACCACTATATAACAAAGATGTGTTCATGATCTCTATTCAAATATGCTGACTGCAATTACTCAGTACTAGACAGCACTTCCATCAGATTGCTTTGGGATTTACCATGTCTCAGCAAGGATGCACACTGGACAGACAGTGCCTGTGCCATATGCTGTATCAGAGTCCTACACTCAGCTATACTAACTTCACAAAAAGCAGCCTTACTCCCCCCTAGGGTAAGGCTGTGATTACTCTTATTTCACCTTGGGTAAGTAAAATCCCTGAGAATATGCAACTGTTAGACATTGAAGGAAACAGCCAAAAGCATTTCTAAAGGAAAGGGATGCCAAACTTCAGACTAGCATAATTTAAGAAACCAAAGCAGTTCATGTAAAGTATACAGAGCCAGGGTGTTGTTATCTGAGAGTCATGTGGATCTCTATCAGTGTGCAGGTCAGCTGTTCATAAATGTCAGCCATTAAAAAAAAACACAACAAAGAAAACGACCCTAACTAATCAACAAACCAAACAAAGGAAACAGAAAACACTGACCTTCTCTCCAATTCTAAATCTGAAGGCCAAAAGTTAGCTGCTTGTTTCTACAATTTTTCTGATGAAATGCCATCCTCTCTGCTTGCCAAACTGACATCACAGAGGAAGACTGTGAGTTGTCTACCAGTGCATTTGCTTCCACTTGGTCATCTGATCTACTGCATCCTGAGAGGTGTAACCTGGAGTTCAGCTCTGCCACAGGCTGCATGGGTTTCTTTCTCAGTGGTGGTTTGACTGCAAAGATAGCATTCAGAAGTCTTAGAAGTGCTCAACGCCCTGCAAGAGCAGTGCATGGTGAAGTGCAAGTTTTGAAGGCAAGGAGACCTTGCTCAATTCCTTCTCTGCAAGGCCCCTGTTTAACAACAAGCACAGAGGGGTCTCCTAAAGACACGGTCTCCTAAAAACGTTCTCAAGCACCAATTCCAGAGTCCAGAAAAAACAACTTTACACAGAAGAGCAAGATGACAAAACCTACTCTGAGGCAGGATGCCATGCTGATTAGAGAATATATAATGTGGAACACTCTGCCTGCTTGTTGGATGACACAAAAATGGCAAAAGTTAGTAACTGGAGCTGGTGGCCCAATGAAGCTGTTCTTTGCCTACAAAATAACGCCTCCTGACTTTTTGAGACAAAATGTTGCACCTGATGCACACCTAAAAAACTAGTGGTTCTCCTGCTAGTTAAAAAACAAAACAAAACAAAACAAAACAGGAACCTCAAAACCACCTCCAAATACTCTAAGCTGAATATGCTTTCCTGATACTGGAAAAGCTCAAGAATAAAAAGAAATTAAATTTTTGTCATGATCTGACAGGTAATTTCTAGAGAAGAGGGTCTCTTCCTGGTCTTACCATAACCCAGCTGTTATTTTGTGGAAATTATCTTTCCAGAGCATTCAGCTAAAAACTGTTACAGTAAAGTTTTCCACAGAACAGCTGAAAACCTTGAGGAAATCACACAGGGTAGAAAGTAGCATGTTCTTCTACAGGGGTGGTTTCTTTGGATTCATGCTTAGAAGCAGCAGACAACTGCATCCCAAAGGCTCTCAGCCTCATTTTTAGCACTGAGAGTAGTGAAATAATTAAATAGAACTTTGGTCAAAAATTTTGACTTGGTACTCACACATATACTACTTAATTTAAGAAAATCCAAAAAACTAAAACCTGGTTCTTTCTGATCCCTCTTGAGTACCTAGGAATTACAGATAGGTAAAACTCAGAGAAGATGACAGAGCAAAAAGTCACACTATTTTAACAGTCTCCTGGGAATCTGGAGAGGCCCCAGCTGACTGGGAGCTGGTAAGCACTGTGCTGATTTTCAAGAAGGGGAAGGAGGAGGACCCTGGAAATTACAGGCCCATCAGTCTCACTTCAGTAAAATCATGGAAAGGATTATTCTGGGAGGTACTGAAAAACACCCAAAAGCAATGCAGTCATTGGTCACAGGCAGCATGGCTTCATGAGAGGAAGTCCTGCTTGTTGAAACTGATTTCCTTCTACGACAGGGAATCACTTAGTTGATCTAGGAAAGGCAGCTGATGTAATTCTTTTGGACTCCAGCAAAGCTTTGGACACTGTCTCTCACAGTATCCTTCTGGACAAGGTGTCCAGCACACAGCTCAAGAACCATGTTACATGATCAGTGAGCAACTGGCTCATGGGTTGGGCACAAAGGGTTGTAGTGACTCAGCTGACATCAGGCTGGTGTCCTGTCACTAGTGGAGTTCCACATCCTTGGCCCTGTGCTTTTCAACATCTTCATAAATGACTTGAGTGTAGGATTGGAAGGGATGCTAAGAAAGTTTGCCAACAACACCAAATTGGAAGGAGCTAAATTTGGAATCCCTTGAGGGCAGAGAGGCCCTGCAGAGAGACCTTGACAAATCAGACATGGGCAATCACCAACTGCATGAAGTTTAGCAAGGGCAAGTGCCAGACTGTGCACGTGGGACAGGGCAGGCTGTGTGCATAGACAGGAATGAGATGCTGGAGAGCAGCACACCCCAGGGATCCTGGTCAGTGGCGAGTTGAACATGAGCCAGCAGTGCCCTGGCAGCCAGGAGGGCCAACCCTGAGAGGCATCAGGCACAGCATCCCCAGACAGGCAAGGGAGGGGATTGTCCTGCTCTGCTCTGCACTGGGGCAGCCTCACCTCGAGTGCTGGGGGCAGTTTTGGGCGCAAGAACATGAAAAAGACATTGAACTATTAGAGAGCATCCAAAGGAGGGCCACAAGGATGGTGAATGGTCTGGAGGGGAAGCTTTATGAGGAGGTCACCTGGTCTGTTGAGCCTGGAGGAGACTGAGGGGAGATCTCATTGTGGTCTCATGAAGGGAAGCAGAGGAGCAGACACTGATCTCTTCACTCTCATAACCAGTGACAGGATTAAAGGAAATTACACAAAGTCAGGGGAGGTTTAGGTTGGATACCAGGTAACAGCTTTTCACCTAAAGGGTGACTGGACACTGGAATATGGGAAATGTCACAGCACCAAGCCCGTCTGAGTTCAAGTATTTTAAACAATGCTCTCAGGCACATGGTGGGATTCTTGGGGCGTCTTGTGCAGGGCCAGGAGTTGGGCTTGATGATCTTGATACCTTGGGTCTCTTCCAGCACAGCATATTCTATGACTCTATGAAATGTCTGACTAGAGTCCTGGTATTTTTCTTTATACAGTAAGTTTGATGTTGGCCTTTACTTCAAGTATCATATGCTTTTCTTAAAGCTCACCATGCTAGGCTCTTTAGAAGGGATCAAGTATGCAGTGTGCAGAGGCTCCTGTCCCAGAGCAATGCAGGGCAGCAGGTCTGCAGTACATTCATTTTACTGATTTCAGCCTAGCAAAAGCCAGCACTACTTCTGTGAGTATGGCAACACTGCCTTCTGTACTTATGAAAACTTACTAATTCTAAATATCTGACTAGCACAGTCTTCTCCCCTCCTGCACATGAGTTAAACTCAGCTCTTTGTACAAAGCCATCTGAAGCCCTAGGTGAACACAGAGAGACCTGCTTAAACCTTGAATTGGAGTCAGTAAATCAGACACCCTTCTGGTTGGTCATCAACACAACTGGAAATTTTGTCCCTCACCATATCACTGGCTAAAAGGACTTCATTATTTTTAATAGCAGCAATGCTAAGGAACACACTTTTATCTGTACCAGCAAAATGGGAAAAAGGGGAAATCTTGCTTAATTTTTAGTCACTTCTAATTAGTTTCAAAACTCAAGATTTGTAATTGGTCCTATGTTTAACAGCTCCATCACAAATTCTAGCATCCCTTATACTTTACTCATTTCATGTCCACTTTCATGAAGTTTCTGCCCATAATGACAATCTAGGAAGGATTTTAATGATGCCTGCCTTTCATGCTGCTAGCTGTACTCAAACTTAAAAGCAAATATTACAGTTTTGCATGAATTTGATTTAAGCAACCCCTAAATCAGAAAAATCCTCCTGAATCTTAATAAGCCAGGATGATGGACATGATCTTCAAATGCTTGTGTAAAGTACTGGGCTTGTGTAATTAGCTGAGCTCAGTCTGTGACAGCAAATTTATGGTCCACTAGTAGGAGCTGGCAGGGAAGCCAAGGCATGAACTGGGAGCTGGTCAGGGACACAACATCCTGTTTCAAAGGCTAGACCAGCCACATACACGTGTGGTGAAGATCTCTGTCATATTCGGATTAAAATGTTTATTTAATTTAATAAATAATTATATAATGCAAATACATTAAGCATTTGCACTAAAGAGCTTCAACCCAAACTGAGGGACAAACTCACTGCATTATAAGCTGGTGTTTAGCTGTCCTTCTCTTCTGCTACCAGGGTAACAATAACTCTCACTACCCTCCTACACCATGGCAGGGAGTGGGCACAGGGAATGGGAGAGTCAAAGCCAACAACACCTGCCTGGGTGCCAGGTTGCTGACCCAACAGCTCTGCTGCATGAGCAGGTCTCTCCTCAAGGGCCAAATTCTGCTCTGTTACTTTCATGAGGTGAAGAGAAGAGGAGGTGCACAGGCAGAAGAGAAACAGTCAAAAACATTCATCACGGACATAGTCATGACCCAAAGAGAGATAGTACCTCTGCATTTAAATGCAACACAAGCATAACAAAAAGATAAAAATCACACATGCCCTTCCCCCAAAACACTTAACACCCTTCCCACCTGGAAAGATACAAAGAACAGAAACAATGTCCCAAAACCAAAATGGAAGAAATCTTTGTTAACAGACACAGTCCCTGAATTTTTAAGATGTAGTCTTGCTGTAGTCATACCACCTCATCTGACTCCAAACCATGTACTTCATATAGAGTGTCCAAGATATTTAGCTGCTTTTCCATGGCTGGTAAGTAAATGTTGAGGTCCCTCTGCATTCCTTTGTAAAATGTTTCTTCCTGAGGATCACACTCATCTACAGACAGAGCTGCCACAAAATCTTCATATGTTGGAGCTGCCCTTAAAGCTAACTGGGAGAGGAAATATAGCTTTTAGATTTGAACATAAAAAGGAAAAGAAACAACTAAAGCCATGAAAAAATTCTAAGACTTCCCTCTTTGCACTCAGACTGCATAGCTTCAATTCGATCATGTGTACATGCATATATTGAGAATTTTAACTAGAAGGGAGGCTAACTTTTTAAAATATTTGTTATTATTTTTGTGCAGATCCCCAGTTAAAGATATCTTCTGAAATGCTGGACTTTTAGAAAGTGTCTGTGTATCATATTTTATATAAATAAATTGAATACATCAGAAATTAATTAAATACAAACCTCAAATAAAGTACAGTTTGTTAGGGAAGCTTCCAACCCAGTGTTACACATCATCATCAAATTTTCCATATGCTCTTTAGAAAGCTCTCTTCAACAATATTGCTTCTCTCAAAGTCATGATTGCCTGGATGAGGCAATCCTTTTTCCTTTTCTAATTTCAGTGATAATTTTCCAGTGACAGACACAAGGGGGAGCTGCCAGACTGAACGAAAAATTTCCTCTAGCCAATATATTCTACTTCAGCTCCTCCCACACACTGTGCTAACCCTGCCTGAATGCTCATCATATTCAAAGAGAGATCAATCTTCAAAAAAGCAACCTCAAAGCCTCTTTTCTTCATTTAATAGCCCTGCAAGACTGTGCTCAAAAGCACATAATTAAAAAACAGCGCGTGCAAGTGCAATCTGTTTCATCTCCAGAAAGCAGGCTCCACCCTGAAAGTACTAAACACAGTGAAAACCACAATCCACACTTTGAAAATAAGGTCTGGCAAAGGAATCTACTCATTTTAATGCTCAGAATTTTTACACAGTTTATTAATTACACACAAGATCACATGAACAAGACCCCCAGCCCTACCAGCAGCCAAGATAAATACTCACCGCAAAGACCCCGCGGACAACCCAACCGTGGTGCTGCCGTAATGTCTTTCCATAAGCATTGTCTTAAAGGGAAAAAAACACAAATCAAGAGATAGATGTATGGCAGTTTTAAGTCTGCATCACAAAGAGAATTCAGAAATGACTATTCTAGGGTATAGGGTTGCCACCCAATGCAAATAATGGCTGTTTCTGAGTACCGAAGTTATGACTGAAAGGAGGTGACAGATTTGGGATTTCTGCACTGGGGTCTCAGCTCTGCTGTCAAATCTCCTTCAACTCATCCATGGCAAGTAAGTGTTCTAACAGACAGGAAGGCTAATGTAAAGTCTAAGAAAATACTGTATGGAGCAAAACTCCAACAGTAAAGCAAAGCTGCAGTAGTGGTACAGATACAGAAGAGCTTTTCAGGGGAAGAAAGGGAATGAAAAAGTAGAAAAAAACATCAGCATGACTCTGCTGCAGACACAGAGCAATTCAAGGAGTAGTTCAGTGCTGAAGCCTTCAGACTCAGAAGGTCAAATAAATGCCTTTCCATGGTGTTTAATACCCATATCTGGTAGCAGTGTATTTACAGCCTCACTTCCAAGAGCTGCTACATCCTTCAGTGTAGTAGATCTTTCTACTAATCCTGTAAGGCAACCGCTTCACTGTGTGAAAGGGGCTAAACCAAAAAGCTTAAAAAAGCTGTTTCAAAGTTGGTTTAAAGGATTATTATAACATTAGTCTGCATCCATATAGAGAAGGTCTGGCTCAGGAGTAACCAAGCCAAGACTACAGGCGGGTTTGTATTTTGTGCTTGCTGTGGCCAGCAGCCTGACAAAGAAAGCGTCAGAAATTGTGTACTTGGAAAAAAGCCTTCTTCTCTGTTACAACCCCTCTTCTAATTGATGCAGGCAATTCACAGCCATATTGGCAAAGAGGTGATTTCAAAGAATGATGGCCAATCACACAAGGAATTAGAAAACCAACAAAACAGCAATTAAACATTTGGGAGCGCTCCCACTGCAAACCACCAGGGAAATTTGAATGAGTCAAAGCACTTGTTTCCATAGGATGTGACTGTCTCCTTTGCCAAAAGTAAGCAAATTAAAGGAATCTTTATTTGCTAATAAATCAACATTTACCAGCTATCTAGCAACCCATGTCAAGGCAGACATTTTAAAAAACTGCAATTTTCAAAAATGTTATGTCTTAGAGATCACTTGCATCACCAGTCACTGAAAAAAAGAAAACACAGGTTCTAAACAAGGAGGAAAGTAGCCAAGTATGTAAATTTAGAAGCACATGAAGAGTGAAGCAATTGGCACTTACTCAGAGCTGTTTGGATATTCTTTTCCCCATTCTTCACTTCCGTCAGAAAACCTTTCAAGAACTTTAAGCCTCTGCCAGGAGGAACCCACAAAATAAAAAGAAACCACATTTATAAGAAAGTAATCCAAAGTATAACAAAGCCTCCAAAGTTGCAATACAACTCTGAAGTGCAATAAAACTCAGAATTATGGAGCCAACTTCAATGTGAACAAAATTGCAGCCACCTCCTTCAGCCTCTTTTCCCAGTCCAAGGGGAAAAACACTTCGCTAAACATTTCTGTTGCAGCTTGAAATCAGCTGCTCTAGCTGAGTAGGATCAGACAGGCATTCACTGTAACTTCACTTTTACAGGAAAAAAGTTTGCCTGCAATGTTTCTTTCAGGCCTTTTGGCAAAGTTGCAGTGATACAACCACATTAATCTTGAAGCTGGCCAGTTTGGATTGATGGAGCCTGTGGGAAGTAACCAGTCTGCTCCATGTACATCAGCCTGCACTGGTGAAAGGCCCCTCTGCACCAGCAGTTCAGAGTGCAGGCAGATACAAGGCCATTACCTTTTCAGCCACAGGAGAGCCTCTGTAGCAGAGTTTCTAACTTGTGCCACACCTGCATTCACTTCATGGAGCACGATCTTCTGAAGGGTATCGAACTCGTCTTTGTTGGTTATAAACTTCTGGTTTATTTTCTGGAAAGAATGTAATAGGCAAAGCTTTAGGCCTTTTAAGACTCAACAGTGGCCTATAAATACCACCTGTTTACCAGGACTCTTCCATGCAAAGAGATGCTACAGATTCCCAAGGATGTCACAGACTTCCCAAGGCATGGCTGCTCTGACACACTGGGCACGCTGTCCCAGGGCACATCCCCACCACATCTGGCTAACACAACCAAAATAAAGCATCTCAGCCAAAAATTTACATGAGACCTACCATTTCTGCCCAACAAAATGCTTGAGGTTCACGTGACATCTTCCTCACTGGAGGAGTTAACTCAAACTGCTCTTCAAGCAAAGTCCCATTTACCCAGAGCTTCAACTACAAACAAAATTACCTTCTGACCACTGTGAACTCTCAATTACACTTAGCAGTCCTCAGCATGCCAATGGTTTTAATTTATTCCCAAATTTCTGTACACATCCCCTCACACAAACAAGAGATACAATATATTAGGGGCAGACAAACAGATTTTTCTTTTATGTTAAAGGAATAGCTGTCTATCACTTAACAATAAATACTCTATGTTTTAGTTTTTGAAGTAGCATTCTTTTCTCTTGCAATTTTCAGTCTTCCAGTGGCTACCTTCTCTAAGATAAGCAACCAAACAAATCAGATTGTATACAATGTTCCTTTAGTATACAGTCAGAAGGTATGTTTTGCTTTTATTTTTTTTTTCTTGAAAGAAACTGCTATGAAAAGTCTCGCTATGAATACATTTTGTCTCATAACCAGTATTTCAAAGGTTCTTGAAGGTTCTTGAGAAGGTTCTTGAAGCTGGAAGAACTTCCAAAACAAGAACCAGGTCTGCATGGTCTGCCCCAGTCTGCTGAGAAACTGCTTCTTAAAGCACTAACTTCCTCCTACTTGCTTGAGCAAAGAGGTTTTTTCCCCACCCCCACCATTTGTTTTATAGCTTAAAGTCAACACTGCTAACATCACATCATGACTTATAACCTGGGCAGTTCAGAATCACAGTCATATTCATTAGGTGTAACAGATGTTTTACTTGGCAGTCAATCAAGTATTTTATAAGTTTGTACACAACTGGATCTATTAAACACAGCATGTACTGTCAGAACAGAATTAGGGGCATTTCAGTGCTTTAATCTGACAGATGGTAACATTATCAAATATTAAATAACCTTCCAGTATTGACTCCTACCACAATCATTCTCGAGTGCTAGTGTCTAAAGTAGATATTTTGTTTAAAAAACAAGAATCAGTGCTAGAAATAAGTTGTTACCTTGATGTTGCCTACAAAATCCATTTTAACTGGAGCAAAAACTGTTGGTCCCAGCTTGTCTAGGGAAAAAAAAAGGGCATATTTTAAAATTGTGTCTTTTTCCAGTTCTCATGTTTTAGTAAAAATTAATTTCATTTACTCATTTAACAACCCTTCTAAATGGCATGAGACTACTAAATGAATGACAGAGTGATGTTTTTCTTGGCATAGAACCAACCCATCCCAGCTGCTACAGGAGTTAAAATATTCTGACCTACAGGAGTCTTCAAAAGGCTGCATGCTCACAGGGCCACCACATCCACTAGATGCAGGGGTCAAGCTGGTGGGGAGCTGTGCTAGGTGAAGATCAGAGTCTTTGGAAAAATCAAACAGAGAGTACAGCTGATGGTGTGCTGTCAGCTGTATTAAACTGCAAGCTGCTCTTTTCAGGGGGAGAAATGGCTCTTCTGTACAGACACCTAGATTGCCAACAGCTTATATCTGGGTCCCATCTAAATATTTATTTAATAAATAAGAGTGGATCCTCTTTTAAGCAAAGGGGCAAGAAACATTGATTCTGCTGATACTGGTTCTACCGTATCTCTTTAGTGTAGAAATAAATTTTCCAACTCCACCTTTGCTTGCTGCTAGTAGCAGTCAAAAGGAGTCAGAAGAAAAGAAGCTGCTCACCCAGAACAGGCACAATTGCATAACAGGACTCCAGGAACTCCTCTGTTGGTATGCCCTCCTCCTCCCGAAGCTCAATATCACTGAACCTGGTGTCCAGCACAAACAGAAAATATTGTTACCTTAACAATTCCTTTTGTGTAACTTCTAAAAGCAAAATTAGATTTCCTGTCCAAGTCATTTGCATAGAAGTAAAATTTATAGACATGAAACCACCAACATGGCTTTTGTTTCACTATGTTAAAGTAACTAACTGCAGGGAGGTGTGCAAGCAAAGCCTGCAATTACAAACAAGAAAAAACCTCCCACTTCACTCTGTACAGCTAGTTTTACAAAAGATATCTTCTTCCAATTAGTGTTCTGTGGGCAGTCTTATTAAATAATCTCAGTAAACACAGCTTTACAGACAGAAAAGTCTTAAAAATCAAGTCAATTAGAGGCTTAACATTAAGTTTCAATAATCCTTTTAATTGAAATCTGTACTACCTATTGCTCATGACGCTGAAGAAGGTAGGAGAATCATTTTCATTTCTTTCATTTCTTTCTTCCTCACACAGAGTCAAGCCACTTAAAGAATTTGTTTCTGACTGCAGCAACTTGTGGGCATCACAGCTTTCTACAGCTTGCAGATTATCCTCTCCATCGTCTTTAATGTCTAACATTTATAGGAAACAAAAGGAAAACAAAAAGAGAAAACAGTAACATACACATTTTGTTATTCCTTTTCATTAAGATGCTTTTCTATTTGAAGAAAGGCACTTGGGTATCTGGATCATGCAAGTTTAAAAGCATCCCTGCCAGCATCAGTACTCTCACTGCAGGTTTGTTAGGTGCTCAGGCTACATTTCAATCAGTCACCCCTCATTTCTTTTAATCAGACAGACCAAGCATCAGGCTGCAGTGCAGGTGAGCCCACACAACCTCAGCAAGGACAGCCTTGTGAGAAAGAAGAGCACTAAAGAAGCAATTTGGTGCAGCAGGGAGCAGACTCATCTCCTTGAAAGGAAGATTACTTCTCACATGGTTGTAACTTTCCCAGTATTGCTAAAGTGCCACAGTGCATTTTCAAAAGCAAAAGAACAATAGCAATGTGTTTGCTCCTTCTGATAGGTAAGCAAACTGGCTGCTTAGATGGACACTTGTATGGTATCAAAGGCTGCTGTGTTCTCCCTGATTTCTATAAATATCTTTTAAGTTTCCCAGAAGAAGATCCAGGTACCTCTTCCCCACTGTGGTCTATTATATTTCTTCTTTGGGGCCAAGTACATCTGTTTCACATACAGTACAAGGAAAACAAAGGAAAGATAAAATCTTTCATATACATCCCATACACAGTAAGACCTTCTGACCTCTTGGAGAACTTCAGAGAACAAGAAGCAAAAATGATTCACAGCATCTGCATCGTACAAGCCATAGCTACAGCACATCTTGCTGCCAGACTGTCAAACTAGTATCCAAGATTTCCCAGGGAACCTGTCTTTCCAGGAAAGGAATACTTTCAAGTGTCAGTGAGGATTAGAGAGAGATCTGAAGCGAATCTGAGCTTCTGGCTGAAGGGATCAAGCTGCAAAGAACTCTCTTCCTCCAAGTGACAACTGGAAGCAGGCTTGCAGCAGCCCCTATTAGTTGCAGAACCACTGAACAAACTTGGTGCTGGGTGAAAAAATAATCCCTCATACCCAGACCAGCCATTCTCCTCAAGGCAGAATAAAAATTGCCTCAGACATCACTGACATTCACAAGCAAAGTGTCTCTGCCAAGGAATGACAGAGGTTTGAGTGATGCCACTGAGCTGTCCTTCACCAAGCCACATAGGCTGGGGGGTAGAGAAACAGCCCAAGTCTGCAGTGACCTCGCAGGAGTGCTATGCAAAATCCTTGGGTCCTCTGAAATTTCAAACGCAAATACTGTAAGCCCTAAATGACATAGAGAAATTTGCTATGGGATTTAAGTGCTTAAGCACTTTTAAAGACTGACTGGTCTTAATAAAGGGAAGAGGGAGGGGAAAGTATATTTTTTAAGTATCTTTATAAAGAGACAGGGTGGAGCTCTTGGGGTCAGAGGGAGCACCCAGATACAGCAAAACAAAGCCCATGGGCTGACCTGTGTGGGTGGCCCTGCACATCCTAACTCCACCCCATATGGAGAGCAAAACTCTGCAGCTCAAGTGTGTGTACCCAACTGGGGGTAGCCTTTTCTCTTTTGTGCACAGGAACCACAGTAACTAAATGACACCAACAACCTGACTTGAATTAGCTTGATGTCCTTGCTCTATTGCTGTTTTATTGAGATATTATACTAAATGGTGATATGTGTGTGTTATTCTGCAGGGACTTGCCACACTACATAGTACCAACCCCAAAAATGGGAAAAACTCCAAAGAGAACTCATAAGGGCAAAATCACCATCATCATTAACTTGGGATTAAAAACTTCTGCTGACTCACTGACTGCATATTTATGTTTTGGAATAACAGGCAGGCAGAGAAAGCCACTGTTGAAGAATGGTACAGTCCATTCAAGAGGATGAGCAAAAATCATATTACATAAATAATTATCCAAATTAAGTTCAGCATCCCTTAACAAAATAACTGCATTGGAGATAATTTTATACTGAATTAGTTCAACAGTATTTTACTGAAGTCAACACAAATCTAAGTTTCATGCTATTACTAAGGTAAAGGAAGAAATAAGATCCTTTTTAGGATACTCTTAGTTGCAGAAAAAAGGGTTAATTTCCTGTAAACACTTGTCAGAGCAATCAAGAGTGACCAGAAGTTCAAGGCCTCCCAGACAGGCACACAGCTTCCACGGCCCCTTCTGACACTGCAGCCCCACATAATGTGAATAATGGGTCTGCCCACAGTGCACCAAGGCCCCAGGCTCTGCCAGGCTGCTTTGTTACACATGTCAATCTGCACCTGGAGGGCCTCAACTTGCCAAAAAAAGCTTTTGATTTCCTTCTCCATTCAGTCCCAAGTCAGCCATCAACAAAGGCAGTAGGAGCTATGCTGAAAAAACTTGCAAGGGGCATTATCAGACTAAAAGACTGATATTCCCTCTCCTGGGAGTCAGGGGTCAGTCAGCAGTCTGACAAAGAGCCTACACCTTCCTTAATTTACACCTGTAGAATAATCATCCTGGACAAAAGACTGTGCATATACTCACCTGCCATATCTTTTGTTACATGATCTTCAACATAAACATCACCAGTCCCCTCATTCGTTTCCACATTTAAACATTCCATACTTTTAATAACCATTTGCTCTTGATGGTTAATTTCTGCTTTTACACAGCCATTTTCACAGCGGTTCAATTCCACCTGCCTGCAGAAAGGGAAAGAATAATAGTTAGTCCATAAAGCATTGCTTGGTAAGTTTCTTCCTGTGAACACACAAATAACAAGAGAAAAACAGTTGACAGAATTTATAGGCTGTCACAGGCTGCTCTAAGCAAAAGAACTTGTCTAAAATAGTAACAAGAATGAGACAGCTTTTTGCAGTAAAAAGGATTAAAGACTCAACCTCAGCTTGCAGAGTTCAAGTATATTTACAACAATCTTTACTAAAAAGGTACATAATCAAAAAAAGACGATTACAGGAAAGAAAATCACAGGCAGGTATTGTAACTTCTAGAACATCCCCTCATTAGTACTTTAAAATACACACCCTTGCCACCTACTCCAGGAATCAGTCTGCTCACCATCAATGATTTTTATGAGCTTATGGAGTGGAACCTAAAATGCAGGAAGGTGCACTGAAGCGGGAGAGAGTTGGCTGGTGATTGAACAGTAAGCCATCAAGTGGACTGCAGAGAACAACGAAAGGGAGAGGGCTGATATGGAAGAGACTTGAAGTGGGATGAATCAGATCCCTCTTGTTTCACCTGCTTCCAAGTAAGCAGCTCACAGCAATACTCTTACTGGATGCAGGTAGAATTGTAGAGCAGCAATAAGGAAAGAACAGACATCACCAAACACAGATTAGAGAGAGACTGACAGTAAAGACTTCTGTTATACCTTTCTGTTGAGGTGTGACTGGACAAGACAGAGTGCTTTACCTGAAAGATATGGAGGGGGGAGGATATTGTTTAAAGCAAGAAGACTGTATCATGCTTCTCAAATTTCACATTTTATTAAACACAAGTTGGAGTCAGCAAAAAAAACCTCAGTAATTCTCTGACCTGGAGGCAGTATACACAAAAATGTGAAAATGGTACTACATAATACCATTACAATATTAGAAAGAAAAAAAGGAAAAGGAAAAGAAAGAAAATCAGAAGATTTCTTGCAAGAGCTAGTTAGCAAATATCAAGTGAGACATCACACAGCATATGGGAAAGAAACAAAGCAGTGAGCTTCCTCTGCAATGTTTTCTTCAGTTAATAAAAAAAATTTGAAAAAAACAGAAGAAGCATTAGGCTAGGTATCAGGTATGGTGAAGCAATCTCATTTCTCAGATGCAGTCATGCATCTACCTTCCTACATAGATCTTAATCTCCCGTTTGCCAGAGATGCTCCTGTTTTCCACATGTAGTTACGGATCCAAGATTCAAGAAAGTGTCCTTCTCATTAGAAAGCTAAACTCATCAGCTCCCACTGGCATATTAGCACATGTCCAGTACTGCTGTGGCTTAGCAGAACAGTCATTGCTCTGAGCTCCCACAATGGACAAACTTGCTGTAGAGCCAAGGTATTTTGAAACATCGCTGTGTGAACATTCTGTGAAACATCACTGTGTAACTTTCAGATCCTGAAAGTTAATGTTTAATTATGTTCACCTGCCATTAAATGTTAAGTAGCTATGGTATGGGTAAAAAAGGATTCCCTACTTCTACAAATGCTACTTTAGACAAAGGGCTCATCAGCATCCCTGCTGAAGCTGAGAGAAGATGATACTGGCAATTACCTTGCTCGTTCTGAGAACTGCTAAATTTGGGGATCCAGGTGGGGTCTGATGCAATAACTCAGAAGTGAAGGCAGTATTTGCAATCTGCATACATTCTTCAAGAGTCTTCAGGAAAGTGTCACAGGTTGATTTCAACAGAGCTCCCATATCAATCTCACTCTGTGGGAAGAAATCAATTGGAAGAAATGGACTCGCCACAGAAGATCAATTTGGAGCAACTAATGCCTGCAAAGCCCACAACTCCTACAATTGTGATTTCTGATTAACATGGATTAAAATTCAATGTGTCAGCTGCTCAGAGAACTGGCATCACATATTACTGTAGCTATGTCCCCTTGCAGTATTACCACTCTCAGTACAAGAAGCTCAGTATGCTTGTGTTCTGAAATCAATGCCTCTTAGTAACTTATCATATTGGTGTTAGAAGTATATGAAATACTAAGCCTGGATGTATTCAACACTGGAATTCCAGGAAACACCAGTGGCAGGAGAAATTAAAAGTAAACAAATCAAACAGATGCAGAATGATCTGCAGATAATTATTTCAAAAATCCCATGAACAAAAAATTATTGCAAATGACAAAAACGCAGAATGAAGTATCACATTGCCACAATGCTTTTCATCTCTGCAAAATGAGTTATTGAGCCTGAAACACTTTTAGCAATAAATCTTAGCAGTTAAATGCCAGTAAGATCAGGGAAAAAATCTTCCCTCAGATGCATGAAATAAAAGCAGGATCAACACCACATTACAGGTCAACACCTATGAGGTGCAAGTTCTAACAGTGCCTTTTAGTCATCATGCTTCTGCACTGCCTTTCAATTCACCTTAAACAGTTTATCAGGTATCTTTACAGACATGGTTTGGGCATAAAAATGATAAACCTTCAGGTGTTTTGCCTGCTTGTTCTGCACCTGAGGACCCATTTCTCCAGTGGGAGGCAACCCAGAACTCCACACCAGCTTCTCTAGCAAGGGACATGCATCCCTCTTCACACATTTCTCTCTCAAAGCAAGGGGCAGATCACTGTCTTTAGGAGATCCCTCTTAAATGAGGCTGCTTTGGTCAGAAGGATTTGCAAGGTTTGAAACTTGAACTTAAAGTGAGGCTAACCAAGCAGTTCTTTACATAAATACTGCTCTTTTTTTGTGGTCTGCATCATCTCTTGACCTTTTAAGGGTTTTGGATGTGTTTTGCTGAGCAGGATATTAATAACTCAGAGGCAGAAAAATGTGCACTTGTTGCAAGTTATTTTTTTATAAAAGATCTTCTGCTTTTTTTGATCCACTATAAACACATGATCACCTACAGAGGTGTTACTGTGTAGATCATGGATATCAGATCTCATCTCACTACTTGCTAGCCCAACAAAAAGCAAGTTATTTGCAACAATAGAGTAATACTTCATTTAAACAAGTACTGTTGTGTGAGCACTTTATTTCCCTCAGGTTCTCTGCAGAAGGAGGTTGCAACATTAAGTAACTGTGAGTGAGTACTACACTGGCTACCCAGAAAAGTTCACATGCCCAAGACTTTACAGATGTGGTCTATAGCAAAAATAGAGCTGTACCTCTGGTTCTGACACACCAGAAATGCTGGCTTCCTTTGTTTTATGCACTTGCTGAACAAGGAGGTTACAGTACAGTCTAAGTTCAGACATTTTAGTCTTCAAGGCTTCTGTGTTTTCAGTGAATTCTGAAAGTGAAACAAAAGAAAAGTTAAATTTATTGTATCCAATGCAAGGCAAGTACACAGTATTTGGTCTTAGCAGGCCTTTCAAACAGGACAAAAGCACTACATAATAATATTCTTTGTTTTCACAAAGTAGTATAAGGTGCAAGCAATAGCATATTTAGATAGGGTTGCAGGTAGGAAGCACTGGACACAAAAGATGCATTCTGTCCAACAGAAAGGGATTAATTTAATATAGAGATCCTTGAATCATAGAATGGATGTGGTTGGAAGACACCTCAGGAGACCATCTAGTTCTCCTGTTCAAAGGACAGTTGGGGCAAATTACTCAGGTCTAGTCAGGTTTTGAACAATGCCAAATGGAGACTACACAAACTCTTCTGTGCAGCCTTTTAGTGCTCCCTCATCTTCACAACATAAACACTTTTGTTTATGTTTCAGTTGAGTGGTTTGTATTAAAATTCATGCATATTTTCTCTTGCTCATTCACTGAGAAGACTCTGGGTTCATCTTTCTTATGCTCTCTCACTAGATATTTCCTTTAATCATCTTAGCAGCCCTTTGCTGGACTCACTCCAGTATGTCCATATGTTGCTTGTACTGAGAAACAGAGTGCAGAACTGAGAAGACTAATCCAAATAAGACTAACAGTCATCCTGAGATTTTTCAGAAGCAATGTTTTTGATATTTGAGTCCCTGAATTATAAAAAAGTTGCCTGTTAGTAAGACTAATGTGGTTTAGTTCTGCAAGTACATCACTAGCTTTTCACCCTGTGCTACTGTATGTCACCTTACAGACAGAACTTTGTTCTGCTTCTAGGCACTGCACATGTGATCCACACTTGGTGAAGCACTCTACAGTAGCATCTTCTGCTCAGTTCTGACTCAGTTTGAACCAGTAGATGCAAAGCCTGGTGAGGATACACGTAAGGCTAAGAGGAGAAGCAAATCCTCACCTCAGGGAAAGGAAGTGCTCACCCTGCATTTGCTCAGGACATTAATAATTGGCTGTTTTCCCATCTTCTGTATCATCACTGTGCTGAGGTTACACAAAGTTAAGGCATGAGGTCTCACAGTGACCTGTGACTAATGCCACACTTGTAAGCAAGAGGGGCTTTCGCTGGAAAGTGAGATTGCTGGCGAAAGCAAAGTGGTAAATGAATTCATTTGCACAGCCTAATCATGATCAGATTGAAGTTTCTGAATACTAATAGATTTGGAACCCAGTGCAAACCTTTTCTTAATTGCCAAGGCATTCTCAAAGAGCAGAAGAGAGCCCAGTTAGAACATGTAAGGAAAGGGTCTGAGGAACTCCATAGCTGAAGAGACACTGGTGTGAGAAGCTGGGTCATCATATTTAGACAGCTGTACACAGTGGAGGTCTTACATTCTTGTACAGTCTGCATCACAGTGACCCCTAGCCAGGACCTACTTACTCAGTGTACTTACAGAACCCATCAGCACATGGTTTTCAAATTATTTTTATATAGTGTATTTTAAGAAAAAAGCTTAACTTTTCAAATCCCTGCCCTGAGAATTAATACCTCAGATTTCTATTTAATGTTCCCACATGTCTTAGCTTTTAGCAGCACCAGAGACCTGGAGCACAGTTACACACTGAAGTTGTGTGTACATGCATTAGGGAAAGCAGGGGGGACATATAAAGCAAACACTGTGTGCCAGCAAAAGAGTGTTCTTGCCTTTTTCCTTCTGTGTCCTGCTGTCAGTCAGACAGGCTTTGGCAGTTCCTAGTGCAACCAGCCACTTTTGCCTTTCAACTGCATTTCTTGCCTTCAGATAGAAGTACTGCTCCCCTGGGATAATCAGGTCCATTCGTGTGTTATCTGCAGGATGAACTGAAAGCAACATAGATTTCAGACCAGCCTCCTGGCTCTTCCCAGCCCAACCAAACATCCCAAGAGATGTGTTAGGTGGCAGGTCAAACAGTATGTGTGGTCCCAACTTCCCCCACTGCCATTTTATGACTTCTCTTCTGAGTTAGGGAATGGACAGAACACAACACACATGTGTACAGCTGTGAAAGACAGTTTTGTGATCAGTGTAATCTGAGAGTCTTTATGGAAAGGGCATCCTCTTCTGGCAAGCCTCTCTTTCAAGCAAGCTTCCAGCCCTTAAATGAACCTCAAAAACGTGGCAATATGACTGAGCAGACCAAATATTGAAGTTTATTATTCATGTTTCTAGCTTCAGCTTTGTGCTTATGAGGAGTCATTTGAAGCTGTCTGATGTCCCACCACAGCTCATGAAAAACAGTGACCCACCTGCACGTAGAATAACAGCTTGCAGTTCTCTCAACATTTTCAAAATACTATGGTATAAAAACTGGCATATACATCAAGTTACTGCAAATACATACCAGAGAAATCAAGCTGCCAAATAGCTCTTGTCATCTGAAATCTCATCTTGAATGCAACATTATTGGACAAACTTCATGCAGCTGAGTGTTACTGTGTCTTAGTTACCTTGAATTTCACAAACAGCCATTTGAATGCTTCCCTTACAACCCTTCCATGCATCTTCCTGAGAGTCATAATAGGACAGGATGCCACCACAGAGAAGGAACCACCGAGGCTGCCAGCCTGAAAAACAAAACTGCATTTCTCAGTTACGCCTCTCCCTGCAATTCCACCACCTCTCTCATTTAGGACTTGCTGCAAATATGGCCCTGAAGATTCTCAGCCCCCCTGGAAAATTAAACCTCTTGAAATAGTAGGATTTGTAGACAGACTTGGGTGTTGTACACCATAACCCCTGCTTGCTGGCACCTACATGTCCCTCCTGCACAAAGCTGGACCACAGCTGCATGTGTCTTGAGATGCCATATGTCACTTTCAGGAGTTTTGCTAACACAACATCACTGACTCACTCTCTCTTCCAAAACCACCTTCTCAGTTCACCATCCCTCAATTCCTTCCATCACTCCTCAACCCACTTCTTCACTCTTCCCAACAGCCACCCCTGCTGTCTTGCCTTACAAGTCTTCCTCCCTTGAAGGAAGGGCTAGCCAGGTTATCCTGAAAAACAACGTGTAAGAATCTCTTAAAAATAAACAGAAGGAGGGAACAGAGGCGGATCTGTTGATTTCTGAACATTCTGAAAACCATCTTTCAGTGAAGCAGCTTTCAACAGCTCTTGAAACTCCTTGTGCTGCCCACATGAAACATAGTCTTGAATTACTGACCTGCACTTCTGGATACCTTCCTAAAGAAGAACCAAAACACAAGGCTAGAGTCACATCAGTAGTTCTGGGTACACTTTTGCCAACCCTGCTGCCCTTTTTTTTCTACTTTTGAAAGCACTACATGAAGCACTACATTTATGAAGAGATAAAACCAAACACAACCTAACAGCTGCCAGTTATGTCTAATTAAAAACTACAAGCTCATTAACTTAAGAAGAAATAAGGCAGCAACGTCACTGGAGGAAAGCAGCTTTCATTACTGAGCTGCAACAAGCTCCCCTGGCCAGGTCCAGTGCCAGCAAACCATCTCTGGAAAGAACACTTGGACAAGACTGTGTGGCCACATGGCTCTCAGATATTTTGGCAGAGGGTCCTCACTTCTGCTGTCCCCTCCACCGGGACTCTGCCAACCATCACTGTGCTGCAGGAGCCCAGGCTGGGCTCGGACTGAGATCACTTCAGAGGAATGACAGTTCCTTCCCAGCTAGAAACTGGTTCCTTATGGTATTACTGCTGAAACCAAGCACAACATAGTTTAAGATCAGAAAGGCCTAAAGCCTCAGGCTAACAGCAGGAGTATGGTCTGCTTGCTTTCTTTTTGGTTTTTTTTTTAAAAGCAATACCACTGCAGTCAGTCCAACCCAGTTCATAGATTGCTGAACCCTGTGTGGTGGCTGGAAAACAAATTAAACATAAATATTATTTCATTCCCTTCCAGATCTCTTGCATTATTTCTGAGAATATAAAAATATCAAAAGTACAAAGTACTCTCAACACTACTTTATATGAAGGAGGAAAAAATTCACAAGAATGAGAATTTTAAAAAACCAACGAAATCAGCAAGACTGGTTTTATTTGTCTTGACTCCAAAATAAAGAAACTATCCTAAAAGTCACTATTGATATGTGGGAACTCACAAAAAAAGGAAGTGATTGTTCAGCAGAGAGAAGCAGTTAATTGCTTCAGACACTCAATGGCACAGAACCAATTCTTTAAATAATGCACAGCGCCACAGTCAATACAAGCCTCTAATTCAGTCTGGAGATCCTGCTGCTGTGCATGAATCATTTCAGCCATGGTCCTACAGCTCACAATTGCAGCTGATGCTCAACCAAATTGCATCCCATCAATCACAGGCTGTGCAATCAATTAGCCAACATACAAATCACTCTGCCTCCATCACTTTGGTGGCTGGTTAAAAATATGTTCTGAGTCGATATATTTTGTTGAGATTTTTATTTGGTTGGTTCTTTTGGTTGTGGGTTTTCTTGGGTTTTTTTTGTGGGGAACAGAGCAACTGTTTTCTTTACAGAAGCCAACTCTTCTTTAATTATTAGATATGTATTAAAAGGACTGTAATAGTCAATTTTTACGTAGGACAATATACATTTTTTTGTAAAAGGAAAACAATTAACAACAAAAAAAATACTCACAGCAAGGTTCTGTCAGAAGATGCACTAACCACCTGGTACTCACTGACACTGAGTCAGCAGCCATGGGAAGGTTATCCTAAACAACCAGCTAAAAATAGCACGTGGCTGACAAACCATGGGCACTGCACCGGGATAGTCTTTAATTACAGGAGATTCACTTTTGCAGACAAGTGAAAAATGGAGGGAAAAGAAACCAAAGAAACCAAAACACTTCTCTGTGCAGCCAAAAAGATATTTAGGCACTTCCAAGAACACAAGTCTTGGGTTTATTCAGTGTTATTTTCCTTCCATAAATTGTTATAGGAATGTTGCAATTTTTGGAACTGAGCAGTCAGACTTCATCTGGTATTGAAAGGTAAAACTGAACCTTTTAAGGATTTACTGGTGCCAGCATTAACACAACTGTGAAGAAGAATTTACTAAGTCCATTTATACTGGTGGTGCACAGGCAGAAAAAAATAAAGCTCGTACTTCCAACATCTCATTTTAGAGGCACAGTACCATTAACAGTAAAAATTGACCTTGGTGGGAAAGATATGTACAAAAAGTCCCCAATAAAACACAAAGCACAATAAAAAGTGATTAGTAGCTTAAGGTCTCAGCCATAGAAGAGAGTGAAGATATTCCAGAGAACTTCACAGACACTGGTTAAAGTACACATCACACTCCTGTCTGAAACTTACAGCTGTGCCTGCAGTATCAGAAGAGCTGATACTGTCCACTGCAAAAACAGATACTTAAACAGCCTGTGCCTACTAAGGATTCACTTTTTCTCCAGAAGTTTCCACAGAGAAAGATCTGCCTACTTCCACCATTACACTTCAGGAAATCTGGATGTAGCTATCACTGAGCAAACTTGACATTTCTTGATAACACAGTTGAAATTTGGACATAATTCAAACTTTAATGTTATACAACTCAGACTCCAGACAGCATTCCTTCCGAAGTGCCAAGCCTGAAGAAAAAAAAGACAACATTTGAAGACACGTAGATCATGTCAGACATTCACAAAGCCAAGCCATCTGGGAGAATTACATACTCAAGAAGTCAAATTGATGACCTGGAAAACAAGCTGCAATTAAGAGACGCCAGTTCCAGCTGCATTTCTAAAATGCATAAAGGCCAGACACCCAGGTTTTTATTACTGTTTGCCTTCCATGAGAATTATGTAACACCTTAGGCTTATTAATTTCTGGAGCTTCAGAATAAGTTTTTATAAAACTTTTCTAATAGATCATCTTTGGACTTCTTTGACCCTAATGCAGACTTTAACTGGAGATAGGAGAGAATTACAAACTTTCCAATTACAACACCTGTCTAATAGGAGGAGTTAAAGCCACCATCACCTCCCTACTGTTTATAACAAGGGCAAGATCCAAGACTTAGTTGGAGGTGGCAGCCCAGGACAGATCCCTGTTTTTCTGTGCAGGGTCACAAAAAAGTACCAGAGTGGGAGCCGTGAACTGGCTTTAACACAATGAGCTCCTCCCAAAAGATTTTTCTCACAGGGGTTCCATAAAGTCCACTTTGGTTTCAATCACAACTGTTAGGGCAGTGTTAGCAGCACTGAAAAAGCTGTCATCCCAGGGCAACTGGGCTTGTCTGCAAACGATGTTATGGCAGTGACCAGCCGAGGCACAGAGAGCACAATGTACCAGCTGTCAGGCATTTTTGGAGGGGACACAGAGAAAGGATGAAGGGCAAAGAGGGGATTGTGGGGGAGGCAGAAGTTCAGTAATGCAGGCCACTGCTCAGACACACTAATTCAAGTCATACAGAGCTCCCGGGAGTTTTCCTCCTCTGTTTATACTTCCCAGCCCCAGCGAACAAGCTGCTCCTGACCCCTGGGGTCGTTATCAGGCCAGACTAATTCAACACCCTGAATTTATGAAAGCACATACAGACACCACAGGATGTTATCTCTTCACCATCAGTCTACCACACCTTTGGTTTCTGTCCTACCCAGCCATTCCCTTACTCACTTCAGTGCAGAGGGACTGAATGCAGAGGCACTGGTACTGCAGCATACCTGGCAAGGAATGCTGCACCATGGAGGCTCTGCAGCACTGCTCTAACGCTTACAGAGGAGACAGGGGACACCGATTTCCATTCCTGCAGCCTCATCAAACTTTTCTACTGTGAGCACATTACTCAATTCTAAAAAGGCTGGACAAAAGCAAGATTGCTGCATGAAGGAATACAGAGGGAAAGGGAAGAAAATCATGAGAAAGAAGGTCAAATCACATAAAGACAATTAAGCAAAATCCAAAGAAAATTACTAATCAGTCCCTGAAGTATCCTGCATGAAAAGCCTCATCCAGCCAGAACTGGCTGAGACTCAGGCATTCATCTAAACCAACACCTGGTCTCTGAGAGCAGCTACAGCCAGTAATAGAAGGCAGACCATTGCCCTGAAGGCAACAGAAACCTCAGCTGTCTAGGTCCACCTCCACAAAAGCCAGACTTCTAATTTTATACAATCAGAACTTGGACTATACCCAGAGGCTAAAACGAAGGAGAAAATTATAAAAGGCTTTTTAGAACCAAATCTTTATCTAAGTGTGAAGTTTTCAATTAATTCCTCCATGTCTGGAAACAGAGAAGCTTATTTTGAGAGCTTGGTATCAGCTGGAAGGATATGTGTCTCTCATCCTAAAAGGTCAGATTTCTTAAACTCCCAAAACAAAGACTCACTCTAAGCAATATCATGTGCATCCAGATCCAAGATACAAGAGCTGATGCTTTTTCACATCTTCTTGAGCTCTACCCCCAAGTTTATTAAGCAATTATGAATCATTAGAGACAAGAGTAATTTAAAGTTTTATGTGAAAGCTGAAATGCACTGCTTGGTGCTGACTCTTGGGATAAACAGAAAAGAACACAAAGTACAACAATAAACTGAGAGGGGTTGATGACACAGAGGTAGATGGGGAGAGCTAACTAAAGTCTGTGGCACGATGCAGCGTCACTGGTGATGGCATGAAGGTGAGTGTACCATGCCTTGAGGAAGATTAATTACTTAGGGTTAGAATTACCCAGCACAAATAAGGAAGTGAATATGTACATACCGGGGAAAGCTTAGCTTTGTACAGGAAAGTGATCAAAGCCATTTCATGGAGCATGTAACAAATACCAGGCAAGCCAGTGGAAGCAGTCATCATTTTCCTTCTAATGATGAGGCTGCCTTTGAACCCTGAAGCCAAAAGCTGATCCATACCATCTCTTCCAGAGTTAGCAGCAATCCTGCCTGTGGCCAGCAATCCCAGGTAGGCTGTGTAGCTACACTGAAGATCTGAACTAAACTGAATTTCAGCAGAAAGAAAAAAAATCAGAATTCAAAGTGCCAAGCTCTCACACACACCACTGAACATGGAGTCCCCAGCTCCATGCTGTTTCCCAGCAATAGCTTACTCATTCTATAAACTTGATGAGAAAAAAATCATAGAAGCCTTTCACAAGGCAAACTCCAAAGACTCTTTTTCCAAATCAATTCACTTTATCAATCAGAAGTTACACTCAACAAAGAGCACGTGCTGCAGGTTGAGTTCAGTCGGAGAGTCCCACGGGAGGCAGTTTCCAAGCAGCAAAGAGCAGCCTTCACAGGCAGTTCAGCTCTCTCCTCTCTCTATCCTGCAAGCAGCATTCCCCAGCTGGAGATCAGTCACGCTATGACACTGCAGCCAGGATCTGGCTTTGATGCTGCCCACAGCAGAATGGGTTGTGCTCAGCCAGGACCGCAGGCAGTGGCAGCACAACAGACCGAGGAGCTTTAGGGAAGGCACACGGTGACACTTTTATCATTCCAACTGCTCACCACAGTAAGTGGTACTGGAACAATAGTTACACACCCATCCCCAGCCCCTCCCAGCCCCCTCCAAACAAAGCTAACATCAGACAGAGACTTCTGGCAAAGGATGAAATCTAGGAATTTTTAAAGATCATGTTACACACTTTAACTGTAAGCTCAGCTAAGGCCAGCTTACATGCCTGCATGATGTAAGTCACCCTGCTCTGCATCTTGAGGATTAATAATTTGAAGATTGCAGATGCATTATATATTTGCCCAAGAGAAAAAGTGCTGTCTCACTAAACATGATGATAATTCTGCTTGCAAAGTTCCCTGCTCCCTTAAGGTTTTAACCAATTTAGTGGGGGAAGCATAGACAAGAGCAATCAAAGGACACACACACTGCAAACACAATATCTCAATGGATTTTCATAGGCTAGAACTGTGAGCATGTATAGCTGATCCAAAGTTGGCATACTTCAGTTGAACTTAAACAAAACTAACACACTCAGAAAACACTATCTGGTGGCCACTGCATTAGGGGAGAGAAAAACTCTAAAAATCCCAGTTTTCAAAACTCAGAGATTCCCAAGGTAGCACTGGAAACTCTGCATATAGAAACTACAATGTGAGTGTGGGATCAATACTAGAGGAAAAACCCTACCATCTCCAAGCAGAAACCAGGTCATACTGATTTGATTTATTCTCATCTATACAAAGCAAACAAGTGCATTTATTACAAACAAGGTACCTTGTTTAAGCAATAAGGCAAACTAATCTGTCTTTCGATTGGTGGCAATCACGCTGGGCTTTCTTTGCCCTTTGCCCACAGAAAACCAAACTTGTTTCCTATTTCTGAAACGTTCTTGCTGTCAATAACTCTGTTATTTGCAACACAGATCTAGCTCCCAGCCTGGGAGGAATGAGCTGATGTGGACTTGACCTCTCATGATGGTAATGACATAAGGCATTACAAAATCAAAATTCCCAGAAAAGACTCAATTACCAACAAACTCCTATCAGTTCCTCTCTCACAGTGAGAAGGAAAAGCAATTCTTCTCTACAGTCTTATGCTTGTTCTTTGCTGAATGCCCTATCTCTTCTCTGTGAAGGGTCCTCCTCATTCTGAGGAGGAAAGGGCAAAAGCACCTGCAGTGCATGTGTACATCAGCACCATGTTATTAGCCCAGGCACACACCAACATAGAGGGGTGACACACAATTTCCCTGCTTTTTGCCTGCATCATTTACACACTACAGCACCTGATTCATCAACCTTGAGCAACAGGGAAAGCATATAGGGGGCAGAATACTGTCAGAAATACTGCTCTGGATGACCTGTTGAACTTTCTTATTTCCCTTAATCCCTGAAAGGAGGCTTTCCTGTCTCTCACTCTCCAGCTCTTTGTTATTACTACAATAAACAACACATTCCAGAAGGATTTTTTTTTAAATCTCTGCATAAATTTATAACTAATGGTTTCAGGGCAGGAAGTCTTCATTTTATGGCAAAAGAAAGCACTAGTATGCACAGACAGCTTGCAGAACAGCAAATTTATTGTTCTCAAACACACCATGGGCCTTCTACAACCTAAGAAAAGGCATAGAGTGACCTTGGCCACCACAGTCACTGAAAGAGTCAAGGTTCAACAAAGAAATCAGAAAGATGCCTCAATCTTCCATCACAGATTTTTTCTGTTGACAGCAAAACCTCCTCTAGTTTTCAGTCAGTACAAATCTTATACATGCAAGGAAAAGTTTCCCTCAGCCTGCATTCACTTAGACTCAGGTTTGCAAAGCATTATCCTTCTTCATGAAGGGTCATTTGGTTGGAAGTGCTTATCCATGTGGCTAGCAAAAGAAAATTTAATTTGGATGAAAACAAAAAACTTCATAGTTTTCATCTTAACATCAAAACAGAAGTCCAGCTGATCCTACCACAGGCACATTCAGGCACTAAAATACCAAAAACCAGTCAGTTATCTACAACATGCAATGTTTCCCACAGACACACATTCCCAGGTCTCCTGGCATGAAACCAAGCACAAGAGTTCCAAACACACCCCAGCATCTCAGCAATGCAAAGAAATACATGTAAAACTTTAGATCAACTGAACCATAGGTATTTTTTGCGTGGGAAAAGGACTAATATCACTGCCATAGTTCTGCAATTCAAATGAAAAAGGCAAGCAACAGTCCATAATTCAAGAGCATTCACAAATAATTAACAACAAAAAAAATCCCTGTCTATTCACTGAGACCTGACAAATGTTGATTCTCGTCTCAGAACACGTATTGCCTAAAGGGGAAAAGTCACAGCAATCTTCCAGCGCAGCAGTAAATCCAGCACCATGCACCACTCCTGCCCCCTCCCATCCCTACCACATGAATCCAACACTCCCTTGTGCTTCAGCTTTTTCTTTGTTTAATTTTCATCTCCTACAGTTTCCCAGCTAACCAGAGAGGTGCAGCTGTTCCAGCCTCTCCGGAAAAAATTCAAGCAAGGCGGCAGCCCTCGTACAGAGCAACACTCGCACCTGGCAATGTCGAGGTGGTCGCGATTACTTTTCTCTGACCTTCAAGTTTCCAAACTGCTACAACAAGCCGCAGAGAGGTCTGCATCTGGCAAGAGCCCACCCACAATCCCGAACCACACAGCTTTGCCTCACTTGTCCGGACATCCCATAGGGAGGTGGGTGGCACAGGACTGTCCCCAGCTCTGCAGCGCTTCTGACCCCAACGCCTTTAACCTCTGCCCAGCAAACTCTGCCCACACACGGCGGCTTCCAGTCTGCCTCCAAAATCAAGCCTGCCGCGGCACGGGAACACCCGAAAAATTAAAATTTGGGCCTAGAGAGCTAGCAGAACAGCCTCCTTCCTCCTTTTTTCTTGTCATTTTT
>VZRX01001239.1:38294-57508 GCA_013398075.1 Notiomystis cincta
GAGAGGCCAGGCCGGGCGAGGAGAGGCGAGGAGAGGCGGGGGCCATGGCGGCGGCGGCGCTGCTGCTGTGGTCCGCCCTGCTGTGCGCGGCGCTGGGCTGCGCGGGCGCGGCGCTGATCCCCCCCGCGGCCGACGTGAAGGTGGAGGTGCTGCACAAGCCGTTCCTTTGCCACAGGAGGACCAAGTGGGGGGATATGATGCTGGTTCACTACGAGGGCTTCTTGGAGAGCGACGGCTCCATGTTTCACTCCACGTAAGTGAACGGCCCCTCTTCGAGCGAGATGTTGGCTGAGGCTGCGTGGGCAAATATGTGTGTCTATGTGTGTCTATTCGTGTATAACATATTACGTGTGTATATATGTAAAATAGAGCCGTAGAATGGCTTGAGTTGGAAGTGCCCTTAAGGATTCCTTGACCCTTCCCCTGGCCCAGGCTGCTCAGAGCCCCGTCCAGCCTGACCAGGAGTGGGTTGTCCGCAGCTTCCCTGGGCAGCCTCTTCAGTGCCTCTCCACCCTCACAGTAAAGAATTTCTTTCTAATGTCTGATCTGAACCTGCTCTCGGTTTAAAGCCATCACCCCTTGTGCTGTCACTACAAGCCCTTTTAAGTAGTCTCTCTCTATCTTTCTTGTAGGCTCCCTTGAGGTACTGGAAAGGTACAGTTAAGTCACCCTGGAACGTTCTCTTTACCACGCTGAACAATCCCATTTCTCTCAGCCTTTCCTCATAATTCAGGTGGTGCTCAGTCCCTCTAACAGTCTTGGTGCACCTTCTCTGGACTCGCTCCTTTATGTATGTATATACATAAAGATATATTTTTATTTTAGTATCGATTATTTCTTCTGGTCATGCTTTCCTGAATCCAGATCTCTCACAGGGGTCCCCAATCCATCTGCAAAATAGCTCTGAGGGGCACTTTGTCAGGGGCAAGTGGTTTGGATTTTTTATTTGGTTGGTTGGTTTGTTTTTTTTTACTCCTCCCTCCCCAAACTTCCGTTTACTTGTGTGCAAGGAAACAAAAACAATGCATGAATGTCTTATTTGTTTTTGGATAAAAGAGCTGCATAAACTTGTCATTGGGGTTCCTCCCACTGCCACCTGTTCTCAGAAAGTTTGGTGTGAAGCTTTGTCTCACAATGCTGTTCAAGATGAACACCAACAGTAAGGCTTATCTCCTTTCCAAGGTGATAAAATAAGTCTTATTTAACGTTTGTTTTCTAGTCAGTCTGTAGGAAGTAGAGCCATGTGGGATTTCTTTAAAATATGGACATTATGCTTGGAGCACCTACCTCATTTATGAGGGAAGGCTGAGAGAACTGGGATTGATCAGTCTGGAAAAGAGAAGGCTTTGAGGTAACCGAATTGTGGCTTTCCAATACCTGAAGAAAGATGGAGAGAGGGTGGTGATACACTGGAAGAGGTTGCCCAGGGAAGTTGTTGGCAACCCATGGACGTGTTCAAGGCCAGGTTGGATGGGGCTCTGAGAACACGGTCGAGTTGAAGGTGTGGGGGTTGGAGCTGGATGAGCTTTAAGGTCCTTTTCAACCCAAACCATTCTGTGATTCTGTGATTTAGGTGCAGGTTTTGGTGTATGATCTCAGTGGTTTAATAGGTCCTGTGCTATGCATGAGCTTCTGTTTGGTTTCTAAAGCAAACTATTAGTTTAAAAAAAAAAGAAAAAGTTCTTTGTGTCCTTTCACTACCGGCAGGGCAGGCAGCACAATCACAGCTTTTCATTATTCTTTACCTGCCCTCGGCCAGACAAGCCAACGTAGCAGAGCCACAGAAATGCAAATAGGAGGAAGAGCCAGAAATTCGAGGGAGTCTGCTAAGAGCCTGCAACGACTTGCTAATGCTGGATGTCCTGTGAAACATCAACGAAGTGTTAATAGTGGGAGACAGCAAAATATTCAAGTCCCTGCCTGAAGGCTGCTTTTGTGTATTTTAAAAAAAAAAAGAAGACAGTTTTGCATGTTTATGTTCTTGCATATGATTCAACTAAAATCTCACTAATTCTCTCTTGTAGTTAACCTGCCTCTCTAAAAGGACTTCTAGTGACACTCTAAGTTTTTGCTGCTGACTAATTTCTGTAAGTGTTCTGTTTTCTTCTTAGACACCTTTCCTGCATGACTAGTAAATAGAGCTTTTAAATTCCTTGTCTGTTAGTACAGTGAAAGTAGTTCAAGTTGTACCACCTGGTTAAATCAGAAAACAGTCTCCCTAATCTAAAGTTGAATGTTTTGCATGCATTTGGTTTTTTTCCTAGACTGTTATGTAGTTGTTTCTTTCTTTGTTTTTTTTTTCTTCCCTAATGGCTTCTTTTGAAAGAGATGTGGCTGATTCTTCTAAGCATGTTTAAAATGTATATTGCTATCACGACTATGCTGGTTTGTGATTTGCAATTTACAGAGGTTTGTAATGGCCTTGACTGTAGATTTTTAAGAAAAATGCCTTTGTAGTCTGATCAGTTTCCAAGTGGAAGTAGGTGATAAGGGAAGTGAAGGTGGGGATCTGTCTGGGGTGGTTGGTGTTGGCATAAACACACCAAGAAAATGTTTTATTTATTTCCACTACTCAAGGAACCTTATCATGTAAAGCATAAGTTTTAAAGATTTTTAAATTGTAGGTCTTTCATTTAAGAGATGTCAAGGTGCTGAGTAGTGCTGTGTTTTTAACTATATATCAATGTTATGAGCATATTCCATCTGCCTTTTGTGGAACTTGGTGTTTAAATATGAAGTGTTTAATTCCTTATTTTTCCAGTCACAAGCATAACAATGGTCAACCCATGTGGTTTACACTTGGCATAAGGGAGGCTCTCAAAGGCTGGGACAGAGGTTTGAAGGACATGTGTGTAGGAGAGAAGAGGAAGCTAACTATTCCACCAGCCCTTGCTTATGGAAAAGAAGGGAAAGGTAAAACATTTGAAGCCCTTCCCTTACTGTGGTTGTTTATAATCTCTGTATTTTGCTGTTATTCTTGGCCTAAGAGGTTAGCAAGCTTTCAAGATTTCTGGGTTGATTCCATTAAAGAGGAAAAATTGAGGGAGTCAGGTGCTGTTTCTCATAAGTTTGTTTCCTGCAGTAGTATCCATTAAGTGGCTATGAACTGATGGTAGATGCTGTGCTGCATGTTCTAAGTGTCTCTTCTGTTAGTGCTGTGTTCAAGGGTGTCCTGCTTTTTCTTTTTTTTTTTTTTTAGTTTGTTTTTTTTTTCTCCCTTCTTTTACAGTCAAGTGGAGGAGGTTGCTTAGGTAACAGTTGGCTTTTTGGCTGTTGGATCTGTTTTTGTGGTAATACTTGATGAATGTGCATGTGCAAGCCTGATTCTTGCTTTCAGGTTTCTTTTAGAAGCCTAAGAAACTCCCTGTACTGCTGCCCAACCAGTTCTTAGGTGATACAGTGAAAAGTCACTGTTTATTTCTCCTTACAGGGACATGAATTCTTTTCCTCTTGCAGCTGTTTTCAGTTTGGGCAGTGGTCCCTGTTATCCACAGTAAGATGTGCATGGGCAGTCACATTGTCACCTACTGAAAATGCACTGACTGGTGTGCAGACAGTTAGAAACATCATTTGTAGGGTTTTCTCAGCCTGTCTACTACTGAGGGTGTTTGGGGCTTTTCCTTTCAAATCTTTCCAGATTCCTTTAACAGGAGGGCCAGATTTGGAATATGCAGTTAAGCGAGTGACAGCTTGAATAGTTCTATTTCTGCTTTATGGGATTTGTTTTAGTTCTTTTCTAGCAATTAATATGAATATTTATGTCATGACAGGAGTTGCAATAAATGGCCTGTGATAGTGCAGGGTTCCAAAGCAGAAAGGATAAATGTCTGTGAACATACAGGCCATTGTGGTGGTGTTCTCTCCCATTGCTCAGACTGTTTTGGGAATGAAGACTGTTTGCATGTCTTATCTTCTGGCAAGTAGAGCTGCACACAGGCTTAGGACTCCATGTTACCCCATGCTAGGTAATATTCATTCATACAGCATACTTCATACCCTCCTTTCTTGAATGTACCTGTTTAATACACATTTTTCTAGAAGCTCTGGTTTAGGGTTCAAGATACAGTATTGGAATTAATCACTTTTCTAGTAGAGAACGGGAACCTTGTGGTCATCATTTAGTTATCTTCATGCAGGGCTCAGCTGCAGAATTTTCCACAAAAAGATGAAATGCTGCAGTGCTCATGTAGTCATCACAGGCCTAATTGTTTGATTAATATGTAAAGCACTATAGTTGTTCTTCAAAGACTTGCAAGCCTCACCTCTGTGTTTAGTGCAAGAAGGTTAAACAGCTAAACACTGCTAATTGCTGTAAGCAATTACTTGGTTTAGGAAGACTTTGAAGTATTTGAGCATAATTATGTTGCTGTTTTCAAATGATGCCCTTGAAGACAGAATTATTTCATTTTCTTCATGCTTTTCCCCCAAATGCACATAATTTCACTAGCCTCCCACCTTGGTTGCTGTCTGACTCATCATTTGAGTCAGATGCCTTTTTCTGTAACACTCAAAAAAATTACCTGTGTTCCAAACCCAAAACAGGGCACTATGCCCCATGTTTCCAGAAGATTCTGCATGTTTATTGATCCCAGAAATCTACAAGCCTGTTTGTTGCTGTAGCTCAGGGAGTATTTAACACCATAGCTCCAAAGTAGTAGCTGTGGATTACTTTCTCCCCTGTCTTCTCAAGGCACAGAAATACTTTTTGGCATGCTGCCATCCAGTATAGAGATATATTTGGTCCTATTCAACCTCTCCCTATATAAAGGAGCACAGTGATGTGCTAAAGGTCTTTGGCAGTAGCTTCAGCCATCAGCATGAGGGCATATCACATCTCTGTAAAAGCCAGTGCCTGATAAACTGAAATCCTCCAGGTGTGGTGGCAGGGGGGAGTGATCTGTGGCACTGTTAGGAAGTTACCAGTCTGTTCCCTACATCAAAAATGATGTTGTGACAACACCTGCCTTGTGATCAGGTTTGGGTACTTAGTTCCTGCTGTGTGTTTGGAAATAGCTCCGTGCTTTGTGCATGGAGTCCAGAGACTGCTGTGGGAGGCCAACATCGTCCCTGCTCTTCTGTCTTTCTCTGCAAAAGAGGTTTTTCCAGTGGCAGAACAGCAGATACAGGATGTCAGTTGGCAGTGGAGAGGAATTTGGAGACTGATAGGGGAGGACTAAATCGTCTTTTGCTGCCCTGCCCACCAGTTTGGGCTGTAGCCTTTCTGACTGTACAGTCTCCTTTACTGTTTTCCAGTTTATCTGGCCCTGGCCAAGAAAGAAAAAAGATTCAACAATGTTTTTCAATAAACTTGTGATGGTAATTGCTGAATAAGAGCTTGCATCAACACCTACTAGTCTCCAACAAAACTAGGTGCATCTAAAGTTGCAGATATGCTGTAATGGCTGCTCAGAGTCCAGGCTGCAGGCTGAAATGGTTGTGGTCATCACTGTTACAGATACTCATCCTTAGTAGTCCAACCTACAGGATGCTTTGAAATGACTGGGATTACTGGAACATTGCTCTGAAGCATATGGCTTTTATATGGCATTGAGTATATAGTTGGTTTTAACTTTTCTCCATTTTGGGCAGGAAAAATTCCACCTGAGAGCACATTGATTTTCAACATTGACCTTCTAGAAATTAGAAATGGACCAAGGTCTCATGAGTCATTCCAAGAGATGGATCTTAATGATGACTGGAAACTATCCAAGCAAGAGGTGAGTGGGTTATCCTTCTCTTGTGAGCCAATCTACCAGGATGGGAGAGTGGAAAAGAGCACACATCTATGCTGTACTGCTCTGAGCCTTGCAACCCAGTGAAAATTCTGACTGGAGGTTCGAAAGGAGGCTTGGTAAGCTGAGGATAGGCATGTGATTCGTGTGCCACATGCTTTTGGAAGACTTGGATAAAGTAAAGCATCTTAGAAATAAAACCAGACTTCAGGGCTTTTTGGATTTAAATGTTGATTTATTAATAAACTGGGATTTCTTCTGCTTTAGGGCAATCCTATTTCATAGCATTCACTCTGTGAAGGACATGTATTCAGCATTATTCACTGTCTGTTTGCCTCTTATTTTTAATCTGCTTTTTCAGTGTGCAGAAGTGATCCATGAGAAGCTAGTATAAACCACAGAGTTCTTTTTGATTTGGGTCTGGGGCTCAGTTTACTAGACCCAGAAGGCTAATTAATCATTGGTACTATGCATTAGACAGTGTCAATGTGTGGAGTGTCTGCATATTAGGAATATAAGCAATAACCCTAACAAATCCCAGGGAGTGAAGTGATTAAAACACACCTGAAACATGGCCCATGGTTCTTATACAAGTGGTATCTGTTTAATAGATGAATATGTTGGTATTGTTATTTTGTAGAAGGCTCTGCAGTTCAGAAACTTGGGATCTCCATAGTTAAACCTTAAAAATTTAGTAAAAACAATCTGATGTTGAAAACACTGCTTACCATTAGTATCTAGTTTAATGTAAGTGTTCCAATGGTCTGTTTAAAAGCTGCCTGGGGTCTTTGTCCTTAAAAATTTTGGGATGTCTAGAAATCTTTTAATGTATTTCCCATTGAAGCAGCAAACACTGTGATTGTGGACAGACTTCTGTATATATTTGGGTGGCCATTTACCTGTACTGGGTTGTCAGGGTGCTAGGATGTGGAAAAGCTGTCCCTGTCCAAATGGTGGCTAATAACTTTTGCCCAGCTATTTGTACTTTATAGTCATCAGAAGACAGGCTGTCCTGACTCATCTTTTGAGTCAGATACCATAAAGGTATCTTTATGGCTTTGCTGGTTTTACTGTCACTTCTATCACTAAAGACTCTTCACTCAAAGGGGCTGCAGAATCAGTTAGACAAGTATTATTCTGGCAGTGGCTTAGGAGGGGAGGTATCTCTTACCTAATACCACCATCCTGAGCATAGTGTCCCTCTGTTATGCTGCAGTAATCAATTCTTTCCTAAGTCTGACAATGTTCATTCTCACCTTTTGCCTAATAGGTGAAAATTTACTTGAAGAAAGAATTTGAAAAGCATGGAGCAGTGGTAAATGACACCCAGCATGATGCTTTGGTTGAAGACATATTTGATAAAGAAGATGAAGACAGTGATGGGTTTATATCTGCAAGGGAGTTTACATACAAGCATGATGAGCTGTAGAAAAGAGTGGCATAATTTTTTTTGACACAAATAGCAGTGACTTAGACTGTCTGGTTCTCGTGTCATCTGAGTTCTGTATTTTGGAATTGACAGTTGCTGTTGGCAAAGAAACACTTTGTTTATATAAAAGAGAATTTCTGTTCATTATGTACAAATGTTTTAAACTATTTTAAAGCGTGAAAATGTACCTCCTCTTATACAGCAAAGACTTGCACATCAGTGTTTTTTAAATTTTGTATTAAATTATTTTTCAGAAATGAAACAAACTTTCCAGTTATCAAACATTATGAAAATCAAAATCCAGTTCAATGACTTTCTGTGATTTGTTTGTGTGCCAAGATCACTTTCAGCAGCTACCTTGTGTATTACTTGTAGTCTGTGGCTTAATTACTTGACCTTCCTTCTTGTGTGTCACTGCTTAAAAAGCACTGTGCTGACCTTGGGATTTTTTTCTTGCAGATATTTAAAAGATGTTGTAGGAGGCATCAGCATCTCTTTGTACAGCTGAGAAACTGATACAAAGCTGAATGAGAAGAATGATTGTGTGCTGATTTTGCCCTTCTAAAGGGAGAGTGTTACCACCCATGCCAATAAGCGCCGGCATTTTTCGTTAAATTTTGTGAACAAAGCAGGAGTTAAATGTCAGACTTTCACTTCTACTGCCAGCAACATTCTAGGAAACGTCTGTAATTTGGAAAGCAGCAACTTGTGCTGCAGTGCAGAGGTGGTGTCCTTTAAATGTACACACACATTTGTTTTGAAACTCAGACTTTGCATTCATCAGAAAAGAGCATACCTTTCTCTCACAGTTGGAGGGGGATCTTGAGCAGACTGTCAGAAGTCTGGAGTTTTTCCTCTTTGCAGAAGGGAGAGAGTACTGACAGGAGAATCAGTTTGGTTTGAAGAACAATTTCCATGGGCTTATCTGCTTTACAGCAGCATGAGTTGCAGAACTTGTTTCATTGCCCCTTTGCAGCATTTTTTTCACAAGTAGCACACAAGTGATAATAATTTGAAATAAAATAGTGGATTTTTAGAAAAATAGAGGTGTGAGGTAAGTGTTACAGTGCTATGTCTATACAGAGGTGGAGATCATTAGGATTTCAAACTCAAAATTGGAGTTCAAAGAACTGTTTTTGGAGAGGAAGAAACATTTTCCAATTGTCCACAGTTTCTTAAATGAGAGGGCAAGGTATCTCAGGGACAGAATTTGTTCTGACATCACTAACCTATGGGTCTATGAACACAGCACTGTACTTGAAAAGTGTTGCCCAGAGCTATGCAAGGACGCAAAGCAAATCCAGTTGCATGAAACCGAGACTGCTGCATTGCACTGAGCCTTCACTGCGAACTGCGGCTCTGCATTCGAGGTTCTCAGTGCTGTAGGTGAGGTCGATGTTTCCCTGCCACCTAGTGTTGCAACTGAGGATTGGAAGACGGCTTCACTAACCGAGTTCAGCTGCAGAGGGGCATTTAGAGATGCCTGTCAACAGTGACTGCTGGGGGGAAAAAGGAAAGTTGTAAGTGAGGGTATGCAGCGCTGGGCTGTTGTGTTTTGGTTTTCTTCCAGCACCTGACGTTTTGTGGGTGATGTTCTAAGTGACAGGGACCTGTAACCATGTATTTTGTTTTCAGTAACCTTAGGTCTTTCTCCTCAGTGATGCTGTTTGCTTTTCTTGAACCCAGTAATAACTTTTCCTTCCATGGCAGTGAGTTTCACAGTGAAATAGTGTAGGAAAATGTTTCCCTTCTGCTTTAGGCTCATTGCCTGCCCTTATTCTTTTACTATGAAGAAATAATGAATAGTCCTTAGCTATTTAGCTGTTCTTACTGGTCATGGCTTTGCATATTGATTTTTTCTCATCACTTATGAAAGTCAAGCTTCAGCTTGCCCAAGGTTGGTTGCAGGCTCTGTGCTGGCTGTCTTGATTTTCCCTCCAGTCACCAGAGCACTGGGCACATGGGAGCACCTCATCACACATGTGTTGTTTATCTTGTGTTGAGACAGCTGCCTTATCAAATAGAGTGTCCTGTCTTTCTCTGCTGACTGTGGGGAACTTAGACAATTAGTATAGCCTAGGCCAAGGGAGGATAATAGGATATGAAGTTGATCTTTAAGCCAGTCTTGCCTAAATGTGGGAACTGGCAGGTACCCAACCAACTGAAGGGGAAATTGTGCATGTGTGTGTGCTGCTGGGAAGAGCAGAACTAAGACTTAACATTGGGTCTGTGAGGGTTTTAGATGATTGTAGTGTTTAGCATGTTCTCAAAGCATCTGGCTGAGGAATGCAAAGCATAAAAGCATGGAATAAAATTTGATCCAGTTACTGACCTAGTATGTTAAAAGTTAAGATTAAATAATGGGATGCCAATATGTGACTCCAGTAAGGGCCAATTGTTGTTTCTTTTATATTAAATAGGAGTTTACAGTCAGTGACTGCTGTGAAATGTACATAGGCATTATCTTCTGCTTGGATTTTTAAAGCATTTCATAAAAATAACTTCTAGTGAACATACTGTTACTTGTTAATACTAGCAGAGTGTTAAAGCTGCAAGACCAACATGCTTTATTTGGTGTTGTGTATAGGTTTATGCCAAATGAGAATATGGTTTTTGTTCTTAGTCATTTTCTTGAGAGCTATGTTAAATTCTGAAACTGAACTGAAACTGTTTTTTTTAAAGCACAGAGTCAGCAACAGATTTGGAAGTCACTTCCACTTGATTATCATTTGCTGTTGTTGAAGTCCTCCTGTGAAGATGAAAGGCTTTCTGAGGTAGAAATAGCACTGCCTGTTTTAACCTCAATTGCATTTGCTTGTTAATCCACAGGGCAAACTGCTGCAGTGCCAGCAGGAGCCAGCCTACAGCCTGAGGACACCAGAGGCAGGCAGCTGCCTGTCCCCTGAAGTGGGGAGGAATACTGGAACTTCAGTGGCACCCAGGAGCATTTTGGCTGGCTTGTGTGTGAGGTGCAAGGTGTATTTCCCCTGAAGAAACAAACCCTCACTGCGCATCTGTAAAATACAGCACTTGAAAAAGTGGAGAGGGTTCAAAATAGAGCACCTTCCTTCTGTATCTTACAGCCTTCTTCAAGCACTTCTTGGCTTATGGTTATTTAGGAAAATATATAGTGATGTTTTTTAGAGCTGCAGCCTGTCATTCACAGCCAATACCTAACAATTACAGTGGGAGTTGCTGCCTTCTGTAGGTGCAGAAGCAGCCTTCAGAGCACATTTTATTTGAAAATTCTTGATATGAAATGCAGTGACACAAGAAAGCTTTTGGCAAAGTTTCAGGAATGGTGCTTTAGCCTGAAATGTTTTTAAAGTTGTTTTTTTTTTGAGATAAACTGAGAAGGCAAACAGAACAAATCACTTTATTTGGTCTTAAATCTTTTCAGTACCTTATGCCATAGAATCATTTATGTTGGAAAAGACTCTTAAGGTCATCCAATCCAACTGTTAACCCAGCCCTGCCAAGTCCACCACTTAGTCAAGCCACATCTACATGCCTTTTGAATACATGCAGGTGTTTCAGTGGTTCCTCCACCACATACTGGGTGACCTTTCCCAGTGCTTGACAACGCTTTCCATGAAGAAATTTTTCCTAACATTCAATTGAAACCTTCCCTGGTACAACTTGAGGATGTTTGCTTTTGTCCTGTGCTTTGTTACTAGGGAGAAAAGGCCTACCCCTCACCTCGCTACACCTTCTTGTCAGGCAGGTGTAGAGAGTAGTTTTCCCTCTCAGTCTCTTTTTCTCCAGGCTGAACACTCAGCTCTCTCAGCCACTCCTCATCACACTTGTGCTCCAGCCTCTTGATCAGCTTCATTCCCTTCTGTGGATGCACTCCAGCACTTCAATGTCTTCTAGTGAGAGGCACAAAACTGAACACAGGATTTGAGCTGCAGCCTCATCAGTGCCCAGTACAGGGGTACAGTCACTGCCCTGGTCCTGCTGGCCACTGTTGCTGACAAAACCCAGGCTGCCATTGGCCTTCTTGGCCACCTGGGCTCACTCCTGGCTCTTGTTCAGCTGCTGTCAACCAGCTCCCCCAGGTCCTTTTCCTCTGGGCAGCTTTCCAGGCACCCTGCCCCAGCCTGTAGCACTGCCTGGGTTGATGTGACCCAGCACTTGGAGGCTGAACCTCACACAGACTCAGCCCATCCCCTCTGCAGAGCTTGTGCAGTCAGGAACATCTCAAGTATAGAGAGTGTTTTGCTATTTTGGTGAGTGCAAAATGTTATAGAGTCATAAAATTCCAGTGTTAAGTACATATTGAAAAAATTGCTGCCATAATTTCTTCTTTGTGATATCTTGAATGAAAGTGATACAAAGTTTCCTGAGTACTCCAGTGTGAAAAATAGGTTGTACAGGGCAGCCCTAAAATTATCTTTGTCATACATGTTCCCCACATCCTGTCATTTATGCTGTTAGATACAAGGTGTTCTGTCCCTCAAACCAGAAATCCTAATTTCAGATGCAGGTGAGTACCAGCAGGACTGGGAAAACTCATTGCTTTGGGGCACTCTGGGAAAAGACACAAAACTAGGGAAAATGTCAGAGAGAGTGGAATTATGCAGAGTAATGTGAGAAATGCAGAAGATTTTATTTCCTAGATCCTTTGGCATCTGCTTACTTGGAAGAAAGCACTGGTAGGCACTGATGTAGGGACTGCAAATAATAAGGCTAGTTCCTGATTTGACTTGATTAGAAACCACTGCTTTGTACAGTTCCTATATGGAGTTAAGGGAAAATTTAAATTCACACTTCCAAGGTTTGTTAGAGTTTTCAGAATAGCTATGTCAAGTTTACTTCTTGAAAATACATTGGCCTCATCAGTTTGCAAAACCCCCAAAACACAGCCCAAAACACACTGCCCCAAACCCCTTAATTTGTCTTCAATGCTGAATTGTTTTTGGTGACAGGAAATAAACCAAAACTGCTTATATTTGTATAATCCTGGATAATTTTAGCTTCTCTTGAAAGTTAATCGTAATGCTTACATTCTGTGTCCTAGTTTTCTCCTGGTTCCTAGGAAAAACAACTCTCTGACAAAATAAGGATCTTTCTTTAGCTATACTGCTTCTGTTTTCATGCCTGTGCTTGATTATGTCAACAGTTTCACACAAGAAATATAATTGACTGTCTCAGTAGGAGGCTGTATAGGGACAAGAACTTGGTTATCATCTCTTCCAGCCTGGAGGGCATTCAGATGGAGGCTCCTACTGCATCACATTTCTTCCTCCTGGGAATTTTTGTTCCAAAAAAAGGTTGGTTTAGCTAGGGGTTGTACCTGATCAGAGACACCATTTGGTATTTCTGTTGAATGATGCTAAAAAGTAGGAGCTTGGTTTATCTGAGAAAGTCGCCATGACAGAGGATAGTTTGAAACATGGCAGATAAATAATTTTTTGCAAATTTTCTGAAGGTCATTTTCCTTGTAGGTTTGAGTTTGTTCACAGGAATAATATTTTTTTCTTTTTTCATTTTTTTTTCTTTTTTTTTTCTTTTAACTGCTTTGCATCTCCATCAGGTAAACAAGAACAAACCCACTTTAAAAATATTAGGATCTGACTGCAGGCATCCAGTGGAGCCAACTCTTCAGAGCTCCCCAAATCCTAGCTATACTTTCCTCTAAAAAATCTGAGGCTGATGCCAACTACCATTAAGAGCTGCTCTTCATTTTAGACACGATGCTTCTAATTTCTAGTTTGTGTCATGACTTGCATAAGGAGATTAAATGATGCAGGATAATTGATTCCTCATCTGGGAGTCAGACTGGAAGCATTAAATCAATCCCGTCCTCTTTCATGTTATTGCCATCGAAATGTCTTTAAAGCAGCTATGTTTCCTCTTCTGCCTCTTTGCCTGAATAGTGAACTAGGTAATACATATTTCTTTTGTGTGCTTGGCCTGCTCTCATTCTGGGAGTAAGTAGCAGAGTTCAGCTCTGATCTCTCTAACCTTCTGGGATATGTCTTTAGAGAATAGGTTTTCATTCCACAAATGCAATGCAAAATGGTTTTGGTGAACCTTCATTCATCTCTGGGTATGGGCTCTGTAGGTCTATAGCTAAGGGACTAATTGTAATTGAAAGAAAATCATGACCTGCTGGATTTCACTCTTAGCAACACTGACCACAATTCTTGAGAGAGACAAGACTGGTGATGTTCCTTCATTTTTACAGAAGCTGAGAATTTACATTTGCATCCATGTGCCATCATGTCCTCACTGCTGTTGTCACCTCCTGCAGCTGGGTGAAAACCTGGCCTTCACATGTTCACGTGGACATGGAGATGTGCAGTGATTTAACCTTACACCTCTGCAGAGCAGTCTGAAGCAAAGCTCCCAGACACGTGCTGCTCATCTTGCAGCTGCCAAACGAGCACACACTGCAGTGGGAGCACTTATGGAGCAGAAGTGTCCAACATTCCCATTGCTCTGGTACCAGGGTCTGTTCCTGCCAAGCTGAGCCGAGCCCAGCTCACCACGGCACCTTTTGAAACAGCCACAGCCTGCACTCACACAGTGCTGGGGCTGTGTGGGGTGGGCTCCAGGGCACCACTTCTGCTCTGCCAGACTTCTGCTGGCTTTGGACCTTCACACCTTGTTTCCTGAGCAGGCAGCTGTCAGTGGGATGTGTCACAGCCTTGGGACAGACTGGAGTGACTCCTTCACACTGCTAAAGCTAAGGGCAGGCTTGGAGAAAACACCAGGGTCCGTGGGCTGGCAGGGAATAGCAGAGAAAATAAGCTGGGGAATAGATCTCTGTACCATCCAGTTTTTCTTGGCTGATATCCACAGCAAATATGAGGAAGTTTAAAAACTCATGGATAATTTATTATTTACATTTCTCTGTTAAAGTATGTACATAAGGGATAACATGCAACCAGCATGAAACTTAAAATACAGCGTGAGCTTTGTAATTTTGCTCCTCTATTAACTACTGTTTTCCAGTTGTACCTTGTGGATAAGGCCATTTATGTTAACATGGACTCTTTTATGACAGAGATACCCAGTTGTGAACATTTTAGAAAATGCAGTTTTCCAATTATTTTGGAAGTTCAGGAGCCAAAAACACTTTTTAAATTTTAGTTAGAAGTATTTCTGTTATCAGTGATGTCTTCCCACCTTGCAGCTATCTACCTTTTCCATGAATAAGGAAAATGGCTTAATCATGGAGAGAGTTTTTTTTGACTCAGAACTCCTTGAAGGCATATTACAAAACACCAAAACAAAACTCTCCAAGTTTTAAGTCTCCTGAAACATGGAATACTAGAAAATGCTGTAGCAAAACCATCTGTAGCCCGGGAAGGACATGCCACTGCTCACAGCCCCCAGTGAATGATGTGCATGGGAGGAAAGGTTGCTGACACATGCATAACTTTCAGGGGTACTCAGCAGACCTGTTGCTGTGGTTACTAGCCAGAGCCTCCCCTGAATGAGTGCTATTTGCACTGCACCAGATGGCTGATAAATCACATAGGGGATTTTTCTGTCCCTTGTGTTACTGTCCGGTCTTTTCTCCAAGTGCTATGATTTAATTTGCAGCAATTCACCCAGAGATTATCCACTCATGACACACCAATATAAGCCATAAAAACCAATATAAGCTATAAAACTGCTGCAGATATGCAGTCACTTTAATGAATTCCTGTATCACCTGCATAACACCAAATATGTGTTTTGTCTTCTGTATTGATGTTCACGTTGTTGCAATTTGATGAATAATGCTGAGAAAAAAAATTATGCCTGAATTTTAATATAATTTTAATAACATAGTTACTGTAGCACTTTTTTTGAAGAGTGAAGTGAGATGCCTTTTGCAGTTCATCAGCCTGCCACGAGCATTTCTGTACAGGCAGCATCAAAACCCATGAAGCACAGATGAAGATTAAACAGGCTCATTGCATAAGAAAGTAATGCTGTTGCCTCTGTATTTTCTGCTGCTTCATTATCACTACTGCCTTACCCTCTCAGGATGACAGTCCACCTGCCTGGACTATTTATTATTACGAGTCTTTAGCTATTGTCAAATGCTTTTGCCTCATTGTTACAAAGTGGTGTTCTAACACATAAAAAAAGCCAATAATAATAAATGTGTCTTGTGATACATTTTAGAGTTACAAACATAGATATCCTGTCCCAGATTCCTGTGAATTAAAACAAGAAAAATGACAAAATTTCTGAAAACAAAGCAAGAGAGACTGCTGATTTTTTGATACAACATCACACCAGCAGTAGGCAACCTTCCTGACTGGGCAATGAAGCAGCTTGGTTGTGTGGTTCAGTGCTGTTGTGCCTCAGACGTTTCTAGACCCTGAAAGCAGCTGCAGCATGCCCAGAGTCCTTGCAGCATTCTGTCCCTGTCACACTGAGCAGTCGTGTTCTGTTCTGTCACTTGTGTAATGGGGATATGAATCACCTTCTGTGGTGCATGAGTAAGCTCAGCATCTAAGCCTGCCGTTGTGCCTACAGTCACATTTTATGTACAGCTGCAGCCACTTCCATAGATTAATCTTCAATGGTATAATGGGATAGAGAGGCTGAAGCCAGGATTTCTCCTATCTTTTTCATTTCTCATTCACAGAGCTCAGCAAGTGACATCTTTTTTTTACATCATAATCCAGCACCTACCATCCTTTTTCTTTGTTATGGGTGGAAGCCACCTTTAGTGTGAGAGAATTACCCTCAATTCTCTGGTCCAGTCTTCTGACTATATAAAAATACCCCAAAACACCCAAGTGCCATTGATACTTCTTGCTTTTAGGTTCATTCTATGGCATCAGTTGGATTTACTGGCCTATGGTGTAACTATTATCTAGGGTCTCATAGGTGTTTTCAATCTTACTTACTCTTCTGTCTATAAAAAGTTCTTTTCTTTCTGTAACTCACTGTAAGAGGAATGATTTAAGTGTAGTGGGATGCCTTCATGAGTATAGGCTTAGATTGCCTTAGTAATCAAGTACATTTCTTCTGAACAACCCGAGTTCCTCTGATTTTTAGGTACTCCAAACCAGTGTTCCAGTGGAAAGAACATGACTAAGATGGTGGCCTGAAATGACAAAAATAAATACCAACAGAAAGGTTTTCTTGCCTGTACTACCCTTCCACCAAAATCTATAACTTTAAGCTTTTAAATATAATGTCAACACTTAGATGGTGTTTTCTACTATCTACATTAAGTCAACTTCTAGACACAGTTCATAGAGAAAACTAATCCCATCTGTTGTATGCCTGCATGGCTGCTGTCTTGAACTTGCAGAGGAAAATATTTTGGAAAAGATGAAACAAAGACTAGTGCTGCAGTATCTTGATGATTTTGAGGTACTAGTTTGGCTGAATTAGCTTTGATCTCCAACTAAGGAGGTGTTTAAAGAAAACCAAGAACCCAGTGTAACTTGAGCTGTATATTGCAGTGTCTGCCTTTTGTTCTCTTTCTTTCACATAGAAAACATGGAACAAAGATTCTTTGAAATTTTCTTTTCTAAAGATGTGTCCTTCCTGTTCTCCTTCTTTGATTTTGCATCTCGTTGGAAATCAATCTTTTACAGGAGAAAAAAAAAATTATAAAATCCATACATTCTGTTATGCTTTTAAAGAGGAAATAATCAATAGATAAGCATTGTGGCTTTGTCCTAATTATTATAATTTTGTATTTTCTGTTTACGAAGCAATTTCCATTCAAAGATTTTAAAGATGCAGCTCTGAGGAAACGCTCTCCCCATTTCTTGTGTGAGGTAATTTAATTACTGTGAGGCTACAAGGTTCATCCAAAGCCAAGCAGCAAGCTTATAGCAGAACAACATACACCCCAGGCTCTCTTGATTCCCAGTCCTGTGCTCTAACCACTCATCCTTGCTGCTTTACACAGTTCATGACAGCTTACACAGAAAGGAAGCATCAAGGATTTCTGTGTTGACAGTATATAATCATTCTGTAGACAGTCTAATAATTCTTAGGTAGATTATACTCAGCCATAATCATCTCCAGTGTAATTAGAGAAGAGACTTAGTCATCTAAGTGAGCATAATGTAGGTAATATAAGTGGTGTGCTATAGGATATAATCTAAACCCTTTTCTAAATTGCACCTGCTCTTTTCATCGTCTGTCTCTCTGATTCTAAGAAGCAAGCTGCCTGTGACGCAGTTCAGCCTTGATGTAACTCCAGAGCAAGGAATTTGGGTTGCTATATTCAACTAAAATTGTTACAATTAAATTGGTATAAAGTCCTCAGCTTTTCAGTGATTCAGACCACCTTTCAGTTATATATCTTAAGCAGGGGATATACAGTCTTTTCCTGTTGTAAAACATGTTGAAATGTAATTCTGATGACAGCAAAACTGGTAGCAGAGGAAAACAAAGGTCTTGCTTAAAATATATAATGGATGATCTTACAGTATGAAGGGCTTTGTGTTGCTGCTGATCAGCCCTGCTTTTTAATCAAAAGCATTGAGCCTGAGTAGTCCCTATTTAGGTTACTGACATACCCCCAAAAGGAGCAGTGCCACAGTATTTCACATTCACTGAGACTGGGAGCAGCAAAACACTTTCTTTCTTAGTCTTATAATGAAGCTGTAACTTTTGGTCTGCATTTGACAGCATCGGTGTCCAAAGCTTATCCACAATTTCTGACCATACACAGACCCGTGGTGATGAGAGGAAATTCTTTTTGGCACATATGGTTTCAGAATTTTCCCTTCTATATTTTCTTTTAATATAGAGTCCCATATGCAGACTCTGTCTGGCTTTTTGTTCTTTTCTTTAGCCAGGTTACTAAATCAGATCTTCTGATCTAATAGGCAGTGGGATATTTAGGTGGTATTGCTGCTGAACCAACATAACATACTTGCTTCTTTTGGCTCTCATGGTGAAATACTCTAGTTTTTAATGTTCTTTAATCTCTCTATTGGCTTGTCCTTGCCTCTGACGTTTTCCCCTGCTTCCTTTTAATCTTCCTATCTTCCATCAAACATACTTGGCACCTTAAAAGTCTGGTTTAAGGCAGGAATTGGTGGTATGTGCAGCAAGGTTCTTCTCCTTGAAGTCAGACATAGAAACATAAAGGTGCTGCCTTATCCCAGCACCATGTAACCATATGTTAACAGTTTAACCATTTATGCAGGGACCTGCACGGTTACACTTAGCAGTGAAGCTATTTTCACCTCTGTGTGGAGGCACAGGCTGTGTGCTGAGGACGGAGCACAGAGGACAGCCCCATTTGGGGAGATTTGGGCCAGCTGCCTCACAAGCCACGGCTGAGGGATGCTGTGCTGTGAACGGGCCTCAGAGGGACAGTGGGTACCACTTTGCTTTGGGCCTGGTGCTGCTGGTGCTGCTGCACCCAAAGGGCTGAGAGGGCCCTGGGGCTTCAGCTGCTGGAGGGGCAGAAGCCCACCGTGGCAGTTTGCTTGTAGCAGCAGGGAAGTCCTCAGTCATGAACCACAGAACCAGTTAGGTTGGAAAAGACCTCCAAGGTCTTTGAGCCCAACATTTGACTGATCACAGCCTTGCCAACTAGACCACGGCACTAAATGCCAGCCCAGCTGTTTCTTGAACACCTCCAGGGATGGTGATTTCATTACCTCCCTGGGCAGCCCATTCCAATCCTTAACAACCCTTTCCTTGAGGAAACTCCTCCTGAGGAGGTCATCTCCTCAGCTTTGCAAAGTTTGGACAACTCCTTATGCAGGGGTTTGACTGGTTAATAAGGTAGCAGCCATATTTTAATTTTAAAGCACCTGCTTCACTCCTAGACTTACCCTCTGTGTGAGACAGGGGAACACGACTTAACCGTGAGGCTAAAACTGAATAAAAAGCCCCTTCTCTTCCACCGCCTAAAGCGATGAGCACATTCGTGCCCGCTCTCGGTCCTCAAGATGGCTTGAGGGATAACGCGCCCGATGTTGATGCCTCTCCACAGGATCAGGTGGGACGGGACCACCGTGGGGCACCTGGTGCAGCCTCCCTGCCCAGGCAGGGTCATCCCACAGCTCGTGGCACGGGCTCGCCTTGCCCAGAGGCTTCTTGAGCGTCTCCATCGCGGGAGA
>VZRX01001239.1:57707-72900 GCA_013398075.1 Notiomystis cincta
CGGGGCTGGGAGCGGGCAGCAGATGCGTCCCCGGCTGTCCTTTGCCTCCCCGTTTCAAGCAAGGCTCGCCGGCCTCTCGTCTTCGCTCGCTGCCCTCTCTGGTCGCTGCTGTTTTCCCTCCTGCTCTTTGAGGACCCGGCGAGGGTTGTTTTCCCCCATGTTTTTCTTGAAGGTGCCTTTTCCTATGGTCACCTTGAAACCCAGATGCCTTCGTGTGCCTTTCTAAGCGTACTGTTACGCTCAGGTAGGTATGTGATGGTTTCAGTCTGATGAGCAATGTACCTTCCTGCAGGAGCCTACAAAACTGACATCTCGATTTGTGCTGCTGTAATCATTCTATAGGCTATGATTAATCTGCCTTAAAAAACCCCGATTCTCCAGTACTGGTAGTTAAAGGGGAAATAAACAATATTAAACCAGATTCTCAGACAGAAGACAGCTTAGGGCCTTGATTCTATGAGCACACATACTTTTAAATCTATGCCTGTGAAAAAGTGTTCACAGAGCTGAGAAAAACCATCCATACCTGTAAGGGATGAAACTTAAATAACCCCAGAGAAATGATTGTGCTGCAGTAAACTTGGTAAATTCTGTGATGCTAACTAGTTTAAAAGATAATAAATACGTGAACTTGTGAGAAGTGGAGTGACTGGCTCATTTTGTTATAGGCTACTGCAATTTCAACCAACACTGAAGTTAACCTAAACCATTTATAATGCTGTGGACTTTTCCAAGTAGCCTGTGTCTCAGACCTTACACAGACAGTCTAAAAAGGCAGGTGTTGTGTTGAGGCAAATGTGGTGGATGAAAATCCTTTATTGGTATCAGTTTTGTCCTTCCCAGAAAAGTATTTTTGATGTTTAGAGCTTGAGATTTTTTAAGGTCACTTCCAGTTTTGTAATTTTTATTTTTCTGGTGAAGCATGGCACAGTCTAAACTCCGTTTATTTACTTGTGCCAAGGTTGGTGTCTTTGGTAAAGGATGCTGAATTTGGCTCTCCACCCTCTCCTTCAGAAGTTATTAACTGGATGCTTTACAGAGCTTGCATGTTGGAAAGTTTGCTAGATATTTGAAGCTTCTAGTAAGAATTCCTTTATTGTGAACTTGAAGAGTTGTGAAGATGGACATTGTCCCCATAGTGTGTTTTTCTCTCTGTGCAAATTCAGCAGATTGAGGAACAGAATTGCTGCCCAGACCTGCCTCGCTGAGAAGAGCCCAAATGCCTGGTTTCTGACAAGGTGCTGGGGTGCATTCGCAAACTCTCACCGGCAGTGTTGCCACCCTTGCCGTTTTTAGGGTATATTTAACCCTAAAGGGAGGCTTCCCGCGAGCTCCTTGATGCTTTTTATTTTGCGGCTTGTTACCACAACAGTGTTGCTGCTGCGAACGGGAAGTGAGGAGCCTCAGTGTGCCTCAGGCAGCTGCGGGAGGAGGCGGAGAGCCCCTTGTGCAGGGATGGACTGCACAAAACGGGATTGTGCTGCCCCTGTGCAGACAGGGAGTGCTGTGCAGCACTTAGCAGCTCCTCCTTGTGAGCTTGGGTGTTGTACAAAGGTGCTTTAGGTGCCCTAACACGGGGCTCAGCCCCAGCGGGAAAGCAGGTGCTTCTCTAGGAACTGGAGAGTGTTACAAATACGACCTTAAACTGCGGGCTGGGATAGCAGCTACAAAAGGAGTGGAGTTCTGTGGCTGCTTGGAGGCTTAATTAAGAGCACTGACACCCACTCAGTGAAAAGTCTGAATAAATAATGAATTTTCCCTGTTATGTGCAGCCTGTGATGGAAATGAGTCTGAAATCTGTTGTCTTCTGGATGACTGACCCTGATTTGTTTTTAAATAGAACTGTGTTTTCATTAACATAATTCAGATTACTTGGGGCAAAAAATAAGATCCTTTCTTATTTTGAAAGATGCCTGCTTTGAAAGCAAGGGCATACTTTGGACAAGGCTGTATTATAGAATTAAAATAGAACTGGTTGGTCAAGGATTGTAAACTTTTTTAACAGCTGAAATCTCACCATTTGTTAAGACTTAAAGTGCTGATGAGTTTTAGAATGCTCATTTGATGGGCACTACCTGATTTTTTTTTTAGACAGTCTAAAGGAATCTGGCAGCTGTTGTCAGGGATATTTAAAATTTTCCTACATACAGCAAGAGAAATATTTTCAGTTCCTTCCAGGCCTATTATGCTTTTGTTCAGTTAAATGACTGAAGGGACCATACAGCTTAGTAAAGCTTTGAAGTACAACTTGATTTTATGCCTGCATAGGGAATTGCTATCTCTTGTAACTCAAAAATAAAAGTAAATTTACTGGAGAAAAAGACCATCCCAAATCCCTGACTCCAAGTTTGAGATGTTGCCCATTTTGAGTAAATTCTTGAGAAATTTTCAGCATGTAGTTAAAGTGGAAAAAAACAAAAGGGTTGAGCATAGCTTGCTAAATTTGAGCTACTGATTAAACTCCTCTTGGATATCTTGTCAGGCACAGCTTAGAGAGACAGAGACAATCACAGCTGAATGTGGCACCTTCAAGCAGCAAATTGGTGTCATCATCCTTTGGTAGCTGGGAAGGAGTCAAACAGTTTGACTGAGGTCTGATAATGAAATATCTGAACCATAGGGACACAGGGATCTGGCATGGTTTTGTGTTTTACATTCAGGACCAGTCTCTGCCTTCTAATTTCTTAATACATGCAACCTTCCTCTATCCTGATAAGTCATGCATTAAAACTGTCCAAATTGTCAATGAAAAAAAGAATAACCTTTCAGTGTTTCCTTAGATGGGAACAGTATTATTATTGTGCCTTTCAGTTTGCTGTCTTTGTTCTGTGCCTGCAGCTGAATGAATTTTGCTTTTCATTTCTGTTTTTGGAAGCATTGCTTTTCTGCAGGGTGCAGAGATCACATGTCTCTATGAGCATAAGATGCTGGCCTTGATTTGTAAATGGAAATACGAGCTTGTCTCAGGCACAAGAAATATCTTAATTTGAAAGTTGGAATACAGGTTGAAAACCAACAACTAAGCCCTGAATAAAGTTTTTACAATTGTAGCTGACTTTTCTTTTGCCACCCCAGTAAAAATATGGAAGAGCTGTTTAGAAATGATACATGGCCCATTCACTATATTCTTCCTTTCCTAATGAGACAGCCTTGATCCAAATCTGAGGACCCTGTTCATATGCTGCCTCCCAGATTTTTATTGTAAATGTTTCTTGCAGATTGTATCACTTACTCTTCCTGGTTGCAATGAAAACATGTTGCAATGGAACCCTAAAATGTTACTGAAATAGTTCAGCAGCATTAGCACAGCTGGGTTTCTGTTATGTAACAGCACAAAATGTAGTGAGGAATAGTCATCCTTTAATACACAAACCACTTTATAGGTCTTCATAAAAGGTTTAATGTGCTCTCTGGACCTTAAAAGCAGCTCAAATCTCTTTTGTAAGATAAATATGAAAGAAAATGCTGTCATCACCAGAATGTAGTCCAAACTTAGCAGCAAGGAGTTTAGCAGCCCCTGAATTTCTGCTCCCTAAAGCACCTGTTTGAAGAAACCAGAGAAGTGAGGGTGGAAAGATCAGGCTGTATGGTCAGTAAAACTGATGTTCTGACCAAACTGCTGTGGAGGTCTGAGATGAAACCCTAGTGTTAACACTCCCACACTTGTTCTTGTGGACACCTGTGCTGTCTTGGAAACATGATGTTGATTATTAGCAGCATAGATAATGGGTTATCCAGGGCAATCACAGGGAGTTAGGAGGGCTTTAGTCTTCATCCTGTACAACACTTTGATCATGTCTGAGCTTCGGAAAACTTGATAGTTATACCAGCAAAGCCCTTGGAGACAAACACAGAGAGTGTTTGAAGGATGGGTCTGTGTGGTGCATCTGTGCAGCCTCACTGAGGTGAATGGAAGCAAGGTGTGCTGTTCCTTGTTCCATCCACGCTTGCTAGCACAGCTCTGCTGAGTAATGAACACAGCAGTTATGCTCCTGGGCGAAGGTTTGGCTTGATCAAGCTGAAGTTTTGCCAGCTTCTGAGTCAAATCAATGCAAGGCAAATGTTACAGCTGAATGTTACTCATCACAACACGAGGTGAATGCTCTCCTGGTGTCAGTGCTGGCTGCTTGGTCTCACTGAAGCTTAACATCCTCAATATCTGCTTCAGCATTGCTTCAGTTTCTTGGGAAGAGGATCTGTGATGGTGGCAGCTGACTTCTCATGTAGCACCTTTTACTTTGTACATGATAATGACAGGATATTATTAAATTTTTGAGCAAGAGACTACATTGGTGTAGAAAACTTCTGCATAGTGTGGTAGGGCAGAACTGTTTGTAGATGTACATCCCTTAAAATGTCTTAAATGGTGCATTGCTGGGAAAGGACTAGTTCTGTGCAGAAATTGCTCCTTCAGAACATTGTCATTTAATTGAGATTAACAATAACTACTAATTAGCATTTCAGGAACTTGTATTAAACCCAAAGGGTTTTTATAACTGTTATTAGGGGTGTCTTCAATTTTCCCTGAGAAAAAGTTGCAGGGTGCTGTGAGCAGCAATTAAAAGAAGTGTGAAGAGCAAATATTGGTTTAGTTAAATAAACATGAATTAAATTTCAAGACAGACCCTTACTTTCACCCTTTTTTTCCTCACACCAATCCTTTTTATCACCCACTGCCTCCTAGTGAGTGCTGCACTTTCATTATAAACCTATTGTTTTGGTTTTCAATTGACAGAAAAGAAAAAGAGCAAAACCAGTTGTGCTGTTATAGAAATAAGTATTGGAGTTACTTGAACAATAGCTTGTTATAAGAGCTTCAAGGTCATAATAGTTCATAATACTGAATGTTTCTTTTTGGTAATTTTTTTTCTTAATAAGACAGCAACTGTGAAAGCTGCTGGTGGTGAGCCAGTTTTCCCATAATTTGTAACTGTAAAACTAGTAATTGCTTTGTGCTTAACGTCCTCAGGTTATTTTGGCAAACAAGGAAAATTAGTTGACTTGAAAAGTCAACATCTATTTGATGTGGGACGATAAAGTTATTTTTCTGAGAAGTAATTTTATTGTAGTCAGATTCTTGAGCTTTATCAAAGATCATTGCAGTACCAAATTACAGCTTTCAGAGAAGTACAGAGTGTTGTTCTGGATAAATAACAGGATAAACCCCCAAGAAATCTAGAGTGAGTTACTCTGAGAATCTTCCTTTCTTTAGTTTGGAGTCTGCCGTGCTAAGCTCAGAGTGCTTTGTTGTGGGTGCAGAGCTATTTCAGTTTTCTTGGGCTGGGGGGAAGGAAGGCTCCAAAGCACACTGAATTATTTATGCCTGTCTGTGTTTTCTGAAGAGCGTGGCTTCAGCCTCTGACACTCATGTTCACGAGGTGGAGGATGGGATACTGCAATCTGTATTCCGTGTGCTAACCTCTCTTCCAGCATTATTTGTCTGTTCATTTTTTGGTAAGTGAAAAATGACATCTAAATGAAGTTTTCATTAGATTGTCACAACCTGTACATACAGGCTTAATAGCAATTTTATTCTTTGTTGACCACTCTAAATTTCTGATTGTGCTAATTTTTACTCTAATAGTACAAGTTGTACTAATTGGAATTTGTGAGCTTTTGAAATACATGTCAGCATCTGTAAGATCCTCATACTGTGAAACAGAAAATACTCCATAGCAAAATGTTTCAGGTTTTGATAAAACACTAAAATAAAACTAAAATAAATACTAAAATAAAACACAAAAAAGTTAGTGTTTTATGTTTATCAAGATTTATGGGTTCGTTTTCTTGAGGTGGTGCTAGGCAGTAGCATGCCCTATACATTCACCCTATTTCAGGAGCACAGTGATGTTCAGATGTGTTTATAAAGCCCTGATAATTGTTGTGCCTGTTGTTTCAGGGAGACCTTGTCTCTATAACTGCCTGAAAGGAGGCTGTAGCCAGGTTGGGGTCAGCCTCTTCTCCCAGGCAACCAGTGACAGGAGAAGAGGAGATGGTCTAGAGCTGCACCAGGGGAGGCTCAGGTTGGACATCAGGAGGAATTTCTCCACTGAAAGGCTTGTTAAGCATTGGAGCAGGCTGCCCAGGGAGGTGGTGGAGTCACCATCCCTGGAGGGGTTTGAGAAACCCCTGGACATGGCACTCAGTGCTGTGATTTAGTTGATGTGGTGGTGTTTGCTCAAAGGTTGGGCTCAATGAACATGGAGGTATTTTCCAAACCTTTTTGATTCTATGATTGCCCAATGGATGTTACTCCTTTCTTTCTGCATTAAAGTACTTACGAACTCAATGCTGTCTGTTTTACCACTGACAGCAGTGGTGATATATTCATACAATTAATTTGGTTTGTCAGGTGTTAAATGGGACTTATCACAATGAGAAAAGCTCTTAATAAAGGAACTTGTTAAGTAAGCCTTCTTTATAGTGTCAGAACACAGGAGACTGAGAAGAAGTATGACCAGGTGGAATATTGCAGCCCTGCTGTAGCATGTTTTTGTCCAATGAAAAGGTTTCAAGTGGGGTATATTAGCTTGTGGCTGCTGCTCAGAACTCTCTTTTCCACCTTTGTGCCTGCAGTGGCTCGAGGCTGACCAAGCATGATGCATGTTAGCTCCCTGGAACTGCAGCAGTTTTTGTACAGGGGCATGGCATAATGTACAGCTCTTCATCTCTTCCCAGGCTTCCAGGAGCAGAGGGATCTTGGATATAGCCTGTAAGGGTCTGTACAGGCCCCATTTCTCTTAGCTTGCAGTGGCCCATCTATGAGCAAGGTGGTTTGCAGTCAAGACATGTGGAGTGTAGGTTTCCCTCTGTCTGCACCAGAATGTGGGTCTGAGGCTGGGTCTGCTGAGAAAGTCAGGCCAGTATGCTGAACATGCTCTGAGGTAAAGAGCTGTGTGAATGGAGAGCAAGGTGGTCTTGGAGATCTATTTGCAGTCATTCCCTGGGTTTTCCAAGGTTTTCAGGATTGCCTTTCACTGGAGGAGCAAATTCTCTGTGGAAAAAGTGTAGGAATTATAACAGTAGGTGGTTTTGTAAGTCAGGCTGATTTATCAGAGGTTCTATGAAGGAGGAGTGTTCTCTTCCTCCTGTGGGTGAAAGATGTTTGTTTGGTACTGAGCTGTGTAAGAGGGCAAAGAGGTGGCAAATATGTGAAAATGAGAATGGGGACAACCTGGAGCTGAATAAAGAAAAGAAGAACATGAAGTAGGCAAGTAGAAATGTCCTGCTTAGATAGGTGGCTACTGACAGACTTGGTTTAGTTATATGATGGAGGAAAATAAAGTACAGTAGAGTTCTGAGCAAATTCAGGTTGTGGAAATGGCCATCCTTGTCATATTCTAAATAAACCAAATGAGGTTCTAGGAAAAAGTGCTACCCAGCAAACTGAGTAGATTTAAACTGTAGTAGAGTGCTAGATGGCTTCCTTCTCTAAAATGTAATCTGAGGTCCCAGTGCCAGCCTCTGCATGTTTTCAGGATAAGGTTATAACATTTGACATGGTGTTTGCCTGCTACACACTCTCCTGTATGAAATACACTGTGTTGAAGTGACCTCTGCTTATTGGGTAGCTTGCTCACACTTATGAAATACTCTGTGTGTTGAAGGGAACTCTAGTTAGAGAGGAACTTACTCATACTTTCATGCTTAAAAAGCATTACCAAAATGGCAAGTTTGTTTTTGGTTCAGTAACTGTTGGAATATTTAAGGAAAAAAAAAAATCTCACAAATACACTTACTCATACTTTCATGCTTAAAAAGCATTACCAAAATGGCAAGTTTGTTTTTGGTTCAGTAACTGTTGGAATATTTAAGGAAAAAAAAAAATCTCACAAATACACTTACTCATACTTTCATGCTTAAAAAGCATTACCAAAATGGCAAGTTTGTTTTTGGTTCAGTAACTGTTGGAATATTTAAGGAAAAAAAAAAATCTCACAAATACACTTACTCATACTTTCATGCTTAAAAAGCATTACCAAAATGGCAAGTTTGTTTTTGGTTCAGTAACTGTTGGAATATTTAAGGAAAAAAAAAAATCTCACAAATACACTTACTCATACTTTCATGCTTAAAAAGCATTACCAAAATGGCAATTTGTTTTAAGTTCAGTAGCTGCTGGTATATTTAAGGGAAAAAGAAATTTCACACATATAGCTGAGACTATTTATTTCAGGGAGGCTTCAGAATTCTGAAGAGCATTAGATACCTACAAGCTTTAAATTCTTTTCCTTACCTACTTAGACTGTAGGTATGCAAATGTCTGCCTTTCATGCCTTCATATTTGTTCATTAACAGAGTGCTGAAACATTTCCCATCTTTTTAAGGCCATCTGCCAATATGTTTAAATATTAATTTAATTAAAATTACTACTGTATATAATTTTAGCCTTTCTTGCTAAGCTCTTGGATGCCTAATATTTTTCAGCTGTGTCATGTATTTCAAATAAATCTGCTTAGCATTTCAAATAAAGGAAATACTTCTTTTGAATAGCAAGATCCTCAGTAAGTCTGCGAGTTGTTCAAGATTTTGGCTCATCTGGCAATGTATCAGAAGACAAATTTGGCATGCTAAAAGATGAGTTACCTGAAGGCAGGTGGGAACTCCTAGAGTGCTGGAAAGCAGTTTCATTGCATCACCAACAGGGCAATAAATGGAATAATTCATAGCAAAGTGCTGAATGGTGTCATCAGTGATGAAGGCTGGGCAGCACTCTACATCCTCACCACGTTTTGGTTAAACCACAGATTGCTCTGGTGACCTGCAAGCCCTGAGTGGCAGCTGAAGTGGGGCTTTTCCTCATGTCTGTGCAGGACACTCCTGTGGAACCAGTCATGTCCAGGTTTAGAGGCACAGAAGGCAGGACTGCAGCCCAGTGTGCTCTGACAGATGTGTTTCATCAGCTGAAGTAATTCCTGCTCAGAGCAGCTTGTCCTTCCCCACTGGTGAAAACTCTGCTTGTGAAAAGGGGTTTGTTTGTTTGTTTCCTAATGCATTTTCAGCTCAAGTGGGTGAATATAATTTTACCTAAATGAAAAGATTATGTGAATCCCAGGACAATTCATTGCCTCACACTGTGATGGTAGAGAGCACTTCTAACATGGATCTACTTGCCCTTTTTTTGCAAGGTTGAGCATCTGTGTGACCTGTTCATAGTCTACAGGCAAACAATTACCATTTTATGGATTACAGTCTTTATACAAAAGGAGTTAATCTGTTTTATTATCTGCTGTTCTATGAGAAGTAAGTACTCAAATGGCACTGCTTAAAAAAGAAAAGCAGCCAAATTTGAATGGTTTGAAGCATGTGCAAGGTAATGGTAAAAAAGTAGCTTTGCACACTCCCCCATGCCAAGCATTGTCTTGCAGATGAATTAAGGGGAGGAAACTCATATATTGGTTGTTTCTAAGGAGTGCAAATCCATGCAAGTATTTTTACTTCTTCAGGATATTGTGGAAGATGAAGATGTTTGTTTATTTGGGGGCTGAATTTCCATTGCTGTGATAAAAACTATGAAGAAATCTCAGACATCTGCATTGGGTGCTCTCTAAACAAATAATAAGCACCCCACATTTTTCTTTTGTAGGCAGATGTGCCAGAAGTTTTCATGAATGGTGGAAAAAAAGTCAGATATGGCAATGTACACAAGACCAGCTACAGTAGTGTAATAGTCCTGAAACAGTTTATATTTTTTAATATATTGTCATTGCAAACACTTAAAATGATCCTATTAACATTTCACATTAGCCTACATAAACAAATAAACAGCAATCAATTAACTTCAGGTAAGAGCAGCAATGCAGGCAAACCACAGAGAAAGTAAAGTGCAATTAATGCTTCAGTCTCTCTCCCATCGGAGTAGATTAATTGACTGGCAGTTTTTGATGTAATTGTGCTATATCTTTGTTCTGTTTCCAGTTATATTATTGTCCCCTCTCAGGAATCTCTCAAACATGTTTTATCTTTCCTTTTAAAAGATCCTGAAGTGCATGCGAGCAGAGGGAGTAAATTATTTAAAATTATTCTGTGTCTCTGCACTTGTTTGAGTCAGCAGAATCCATCTAGGTCATATGTTCCTGAGCAGCTCCAGTGCAGAGTATCTTCTTTCTGTGGGGACTAAATAGACTCATTAAGGCACACTTCTCTTGCCTTTTTTCCTGGTTTTTTTTTCACAAGGCTTGGCTGGAAAATGGTGAAAATTGTTATAGTTTTAAAATTAAATTCAGATAAGCTTCCTTTGAGCTGACCTATCCTTTCCTTCTCATTGGACAATCAACTGACAGAGGGAATGCATTTCCTCTTACCTGTGGCTAGTAGCAGCAGACTGGATGATTCTCTAATGTATACAATTACAAATAAAAACCCCACTTGTTCTGTTTGTTTATGCTTTCTTTCCTTTCTAGGATGGCTGCAGCTCCTCCAAGTTACTGTTTTGTAGCCTTCCCCCCCTGTTCTAAAGATGGGCTGGTGGTGTTTGGAAAGAACTCTGCACGGCCTAGGGATGAAGTACAGGAGGTTGTCTACTTTGCTGCTGCAGAGCATGATCCAGGAAGCAAAGTTGAGGTAAGGGTGAGTTGTTGCATTCAAACTGTGAGAAATCACTTTTATTGGAAGAAATGGATGCTGTCTTGTTTTCTAATCAGATTGTGGAGTCCTTGCTCACCTCACACAAACCTCTTGAGTAGAAATAGAGACAAGATTTTTTAAAAAGTCCTGAAAATGAAACTCAGAAATGTAACTTTTTTAATTGGTGAAAAATCCATGATCTGTACTTTCTCCAGCAGACAGGCAAAACTGTTCACGTCTCAGATTATTGCACCATGTAATCAATTGATTACATTTTCCTTTTAAGGGAAAAATATCCTGGCTAACTGGAACTGGAAGCAATTTTTGGAGTTTGTCACATGCCAAATGAATTATTTTCATTCATGATTGTTGTTTGGCAGTAATGGGGCCTGACTGTGCTACACAGGTTGCAAAACAGGTACCCAGAAATCTGGGCTTTGAGGAATTTGTGTTCTAATAAGGGAATGTGAGGGGAGGAGAATGAGAGTGCACAATCTTTGTAAGCCTAACTTAACTCTTGTACATGCCATTGGCTCTATTGGCATGTTCTGCATCATGGGCAATTTTGGGTGCTGTGGCTTCTCTCTGAATCCAGGCTGGATGTGGAGTCCTGAAGCTGGATGCTAATGCCATGGGTGCAGGTTGAAAGGGACCCTGCTGGAGGTTATTGTAATTGTAGTCTGTTACTGCAGCCTCATTTAGTGACAGGAGAAATGAAAGGATAAGCAGATGTGGGAGAATGAAGCAGAGGGACAAATGGGCAAGAAGACAGGAAGAGGGGAAAGTGTAAAGTGAAGGTGGAATGAAGAGGCTGAGGCAGCAGAGGAAGGACAAGGATCTGTGCAGATAGCCCTCTTATCAGAGCAGACAGAGCCTGGTGCTGCCCTGCCAGGAGCTCCTCGAGTCCATGGGTTCTTGCTCAGACTGGCAGCTGGGAAAGCAGAATATGGGAGGTTGTCTGCATTCAGCTTCCTCTGCCCCCATGGCTGTGCAGGAGGCTGAGGACAGGAGGTGTTCTGTGCCAGCCTGGTGTCTCTCATCCCAACAGATTCTTTATGGATCTGATTGTCACCTACTCAGAAGATATCCTAAAGCCAGGTTCAATCCTGTTTTTCAAATGGGATGACTTCCAGATTTCAGAGGATTTGGTGCTCTTCTTTCTGACAGTTAATGTTCTCTTAATTCTTTTTGCTGCCAAGATCTAGTACAACTTATGCATTATTAAATGATTTAATTTTGGATATAACGAAATCCCCTCCCCCAGGAGCACTGTGTGCAGTTAAGTGCTGTAGCACCTTGTAGACATGTGCTGGCATACCTAACACAAGTGTGACAGCAGGACAAGAGGAAAGCTTCAGAGCACTTTGTTTTAAAACAGCTCTTCATAGAACTGAAATGAAAAAAAAAAGCTTTGTTATTGGGGAAGAACAACTTTGGAAAGCTTCTCTTTTTTGTACCCTTGATGAAAAAGTACTTTGTAAGAACTTACTCTGAGTTCTCGATTCTTTGGTCTCTTTGCCCCATATCTTACTCTGATGAGATTGTCATAATTTGCTGAAGCATGTAATTAAGCCATATATAATGTATTATGATTTCTCTTTTGCACCATGATTAACTAGTTTAATGTCTTTTTTTTAGAATACAGTCATAATCTATTATGATTTCTCCTTCACACCATGATTAACCAGTTTAATGCCTTTTTTTAGAATTCAGTCATAAACTCAGCTCTTTTGCCAGGCTTTTAGAAGCAGGAAGCATAATTCTTTTCATAGAACAACAGAGTTTGTAGATTTAATCTGCTAACCAGAATCTGCAAGCATTCTCCTTAAATGATGAAATTATTTTAAAATCCAAGTAAAGTTTGTTGCAGTATGCTGAAGATGCACTTTTAGGTGAGGGACTGGTATGTGCCAATTTTTATTTTTTTTAAGTATGGGCTCGAGTCCTAATTAATGGATACTTTGGCTTCTGCTGGTCTATGCTACTATGTAATTTTTCATTAGCTAGCTTGAGGTTTCTCAAGTAAAGTTGTGTACAGAAACATACAGGCTCCAGATGTTCACCAAAATTCTTCCTGTTTCCTCCTAGCACAGGATAAAAACATCATAATTTTCTCTGAGAGTAGTGTAAGAAATTGCTTATCACTGCTTCTTCATTACACTCAGCACTAAGTATTGTTAATGTATCTTTCTTTTTTTTTTTTTACTCATGCATATTTTGAGTAGAGTTGAAACAGAATAGTGATTTTAATTGTTTTGTTAAGTCTTTGGTAGCTTTGCACAGTTGTGTATTGGTAGTGAGTGGTAGCTCAAAGCCAAGAAAATCTTTAAGGAAAGGCTTGAATTCAGCTGCTTTGCCTTGTTAAGTACCAGGCATGCAACACTATCTACCTTTTAAGCAAACTTGTCAGAGGTAATTAACTGATGGGGGAGTGGAGAGGAGTGTCAAAGCTTCTATATGTAGCTGTGACACACTCAGCGTTATTACTTTGTTCTTTAAGACTCGTGAAAGCTGCCAACGCTTCAGTTATTGCTGGTGTAGGTTTTTTTTTTTTTTACTACAGCTTTCCTTCCCTGGCACTCTGTAAAACTAACTAAACAGCTCTGAGAAACGATATGTACAATATTTACAAATGGAAAGATGTGCTTGATCAATTTCATACTATAGTTGTTCTAAGTAAGCAATCCCTTGTGCCTCTGACTTAAATTTTCCTGTCATCTGTCCTAGTGTTTTGTTTTTTTTTTTTTTTTCCCAAATGAGCAGCTTTTCTCTCCATTTCATGTTGTATATTTGCTTTGGTTTCTTTACCTTCATTGGACAATGATACTGGGCTTGGTTTTCGTTGTATTCTATTTTTTACACCTAATGTGGTTCAGTGTGTACCAAATTGTGATTATCTGTTTGTGGCTGTCACTCATGTTCTGAACTGTGAAGAGGTGGTAATAATGTGGGTTGTTCTTTAGAACTCTGTCAGGGGGTCTGTATCCTATTTCCTATTTTCACTCTGTGCTGCTCAGGTTTGCAGCTGTGATAATGCACAGTGTAACCAGAAGTGGCACCTGGAGGTGACATAAGGGCCACAGGGAAGCTCAGGGAATCCTGCAAGTCATTTTCAGCCTGATCTTTGTGGCTCAGTCTACCAGACAAGTAACGCTGCAGCTAGCTCATCAGCATAATTCCTTCCCTCCATGTCAGCAGGTTCCCAAGACCCTGAACAATGGGGCTTTTCATTAAAGGTCCCTTCTGTGTATGTGTGTGACAACTTTCTCAGAAGTTTGTTCTTCTCTTGCACTGTGATTTTGCAGTGGCAGATGCTGATCAGCCCTCTTCCTTGTAGTGATCAGCCCAGTAAATTTGTGTGTCCAGGTGAAGTAGTGCTCCCCTAAGCATAAATAAGGTCCTTTTTTGAATTCCTCTACTTAAAGTGTGTTCTTTTTTTCCCAAATGTGGATTTTAAGAATTTGTCATGTGTTAGTTGAGAATTCTTGTCATATGCTCTTGAAGATCAAGCCCCCTCTGTCTTATTTTTAAGGTAGATTTTACTTAGTAGATTTCTTTTATTCTCTATTAACCTGCTGCTTGCTGTGGTTTTCCTTCTCCTGAAGAAGTCTTGGCTGAATGACTATTTTGTGGATGAATTTCCCTTGTGGGTTTTCTTTTTCCTTTTGGATCCACCTTCCTTTTCTCTAACTTGACCTTATAGCCATGATTTAAAAATAGTTATGGTTTCTTGCTTCGCTATAGAGCTGTAAAAGCTCTTTTATCTTAACAGCATGCAACTTCTTATGGAGGAATGGAAAGGGGAAAGTAGAAAGGGTAGACTAGCAAAGAAGTCTATAAAACTGTGGAAATATGCAACATTTTTCTATTATGTTGGTATTAAACACAGATCTGGGCTCAAAGCCAGCCCTCTGTGGGGTAGGAGGAATTTTTTTGTCTTCTGAAACTTCATGTCAGAGTTTATGCCTTAGTTATTCTTTTGTTTTCTCTGGTTTTTTTGGTTTGGTTTTTTTATGGATATCATTCTACCTCCCCTTGCTCTTGAGTTTTCAGAGGAGCAGGATTTTTTCTGTACATTGGTCTGAGGACTGCAGACACAAAAACTCACCTGAAGGAAGTTGATGGGTCCCTGCCTGGTGTTGCAAGACAGGTGTAAAGCTTGGAAAGGAGACTTGGACTGTATTGAAGTTGGCTTTGCATCACCTGGAGGTACCTTAATCCTGGTGTTTGTAACATAATCACCAGGCATCCCACCAGTGCTGCAGTTCAGTTCAGGGGTACTTCGGTTCCCTTTTTTGGCAGCTCCTTGGGTTATCTGCCTTGTGTCACGGGCAAGGTGTTCAGTGTCTGGAAACAGAAGTCAGCCAGCAGCAGGACCTGCTGAGAGTTTGCTCTTTGGGAAGCCTTGGCAGAGCAGCCTGGGAGTGCTGCGGGCGTGGGTGTAAACCCGGGCACTGCGGGGGCACTTCAGGGGAAGGCGGCTCCTGCGGGGAGCCCCGGCCCAGCACGGCCTCCGACGGAGCTTTCTGCTCGCCCCGCGTGGGTCAGTGCGGCTCTGCTCGGGAGGCTTGCACGGCGCGGCTGGCTCGGGAAGCGGCGTCCCTGCGCGGACGGACGGACGGACGGA
>VZRX01001240.1:0-33740 GCA_013398075.1 Notiomystis cincta
TTTTTTTTTTTGGAAGCCAGCTCTTAAACGAGACTTCAATAAATAAAAATTGTAAAACAGTTACAAACAACTCCTTCTACTTTAATTTTTATGTTAAAGATACGGGCACAAACATTTTTTGGAGTTTCATTTAGTCATTTTCCCTATAAGATTCTTGCACACATCTTGCATATCTTTCATCCTTTTGGTAGTAGTGTTTTAAATTTTATGAAAGTTTAAAAAAAGAAGTATGAAGCAACCTGGGTTTTGACAGATAGGCTAAGCTACTGATAGCATCATGTAGTTTGGTTTCACAACACCAAACTGGAAAAATAAATGGAATAATGAAGTAAATATCCAAGTGTACTTCAATTTAGAACTAATGATCTATGTGAGGTACACCTGGAGTTTTTAAAAAAATGTTACAGCTATCAAGCATTTCAAAAAATTACTACATTTCACTCTGGAGATACCAGCAGAACTCATTCCTGCTTCCTTTACTCTTCTGCAGAGTAAGAAGAAAATATTTTATTATTCTACATGAGGTTAAAGAAAGCACACATGCTTTCACAAGTTGACTTAGAGGGGCTTTTTTCTTCCTAAATCTTGGAACTTTTGGAACATTAGCAACCACCTCACTTAATTTTGTAACATTCTTTTTGTTCTTGTAGGTCAGTGACTGAGACATTTTTGTTTGCAGTTCTCCTGTCTACATTTACTACTTTACAGTGCTTGTGTTTGCTGGGACCAAACATACAGGCATGGATACGGGTATTCAGTAAAAATGGGTAAGTTCTAATCTGAAGTTTCTGATATTTCCCTGAACAGAAATGGACAGAATTGATGTCAACAATATATAATGGAATATTTTGTAAAGAAAAGGAAACTGCATGAATATTTGCAATTACAGAAATATGAAAGCTTTTCTGACAAAGAAAGATGTATTTGAAGACACTGATTTGGAAAAATGGCTTTTTATTTTTGGTGTTCAGATGCCAAGCCTTACTTTTTATGTATTTGAAGGAAGTACAAATATATTTGGTATTTCTAACACATCCACTACTGGAGTAGAAACATTATGCAGTCCTATATAATGGTTGTCAAATAAAGGGGGGACCTGACACTGAGCTATGAATGGAGAATCTTGTACATGATCCAGTAGTACCTTTGGATCATGAACAGGAAGCCAAAACAAGCACTGTTTTAAACTTGAATATAATGTGGAAAATTATACATGACTTACTGTGTTCTTAAATGTAATCTTAACTCATGCTCTTTTTCCAGTTTCGAAGCAAGTTGATTTCAGTGTCAGGGTTTTCAAGCATTAATTTTTTCAGGAGTATGTGTAAATTAAAACAAGCCTTCTAACCACATTTTTCACCTACAGTGACAGCCATAGCATTAGCATGTGTTAAGGATAATGGATTTTTTTAGAATTCCATTTCTTCTGCCATAAACACTAGCATAGTTGAAAGACTGGGAAACTGAAAATAAGGAGGCTTCACATGTGCTTGAGATTCAGTAAGATTTTAGTATTCATTCTTTTTTAATAGTTCATAAGGGTGAAGTCTCATCTCAAAAGGAAGTGAAAAATTGCTGACCTATGGAATTATTTTTGGTTTGCACTCCTGTAGAGAATGACAAAGCTAGACTTTAATACTAATTTCAGGTATTGAATTTTGGTTTATCTCAGTTCTCAACTTACTGAAAAATATCTTGAATCCTTATTCAAGTCATTTACGCTTGGTTTTGTTTGGTGGAAGGGTTAAATAGACTGTAATAAAAGCAAGGAGTTGTTTAGCCAAAATAAATCATTGCCAATTCACTTAGTCATCTTTGGAGGTTTTGCAACTGGAAGTAACAGCTGAATTGAAGTAACAGATGTTTGACAATATCAGTCTGTCTTTGTGCCAGGTAGATTTTGAATGCCTGTCGATTTCTTCCTTTCCTAGTCTAGACCTTAATGTATTTCAGCACAATCATTGCATAGGAAACAGTTGTCTTGTTTTGACACTTTTGCTGTGGGGACTTGTAAGTACTTCCGATACTAGTGAGCCATGTGACATTATCTGAGTAAAATGTCTATTATTAATGATGTTTGTTTACACTTTGAGTGACTATGGACTGCAAAGGAATATTGTAGCAATTTTTATTAATGGATTGTAGCAAGCTGCTCATTTAAAAATAATCCTGTGGTTTTTTATTTCACCTCATGAAATTGGAAAGTCTTAAGTCTGGGCAATGAGATGACTGTAGACATGATGTATTAAAAAGTTGTCTCTAACATAACCATGTGGAATGAGGTGGGACTGGTTAAATGGAAGAAAAGGATAATTAGGTAAAATCAACAGAGCTAGTTGCCTTGAAATAGAGTTTAAGAAATTAAATCACACTAGAATAGTCAGCTTGAAAGTCTGATTAAGTGTATAGCTTAGTATGAAAAAAGAATTTGTTTTAAAAGTACCTGAGTGCAATTTAGACTTAAGAAGCCTGAAGCCTGTGTGCACACAGAATTTGTGAGAGAAGTAAGTCTGTGTATTCTACACCACAAACCCTTCCATTCTTAGTTGGCTAAAAATAGGGCCCTTTTCACTAATTCTGCATTTGGAAAGGGGCAGGCCCATGCCAGCATCTCTGGACTCCTTGTTGTGACATCCAGAGCTGTGACTGATGTCAGTGTCATGACACTGATCATATGCTGTCCTGTGCTGCTGTGAGCAGTTAGAGGGAGGTAAAAGCTGCAGAAAGGGTTATCAGTGGCTGTTATTTAAGTAGTGTTTCACTAACTTAGCTGAAATAAACTCCTGCATAAAAGTCTTTGAGAAACCAGTTTTCAATCGCCTTTTTTTTTTATTTGGATATTGCCAAAAATATTTTACAAGGATGATGTTAGACCTCCTTCCTGTTTTCATTATGCCTGTTTTATTACCTTGTTTGTGAACTGCATACTCTTACAGACTTGATATGTCCCTTGTAAATGCAGGTGGCATCACACACCAGGGGCTGCTCAGTATTTAGTCCTGCTGCAGCCAAGAATTCCAAATCTTGTCTATGATGGAGCTGTCTCAGTAGATTATTTTATGTCAGCTAATCTCTTAATTCAAGCATTATTTGAAGCTGAACTGAATACATTGTATTATTTAAAAGGGTTAAATAGTTCCTTTAGACTTCAAAAGACCTTTCTGCCACTAGTGTTCAGTTATTATCTTAAACATTGCTAGTTTTGTCTGCAGGATTATTTTAGTTTAAAATGAAAGAAGCCTGGAAAATGCAAATCTTAAAAACATTGCTGCAGTTGTTAGCCTCATGCAAATGAGGAGCTTATGTGGTGGTGCAAAAATCCCAATAGGCATCATTCTGTGAAGAAAAGTGGGTGATGGAAGCATTGCTCCTTCAGGACAGTGCTGGAGGACGTCAGGTTGTCTTTGGGTAGCCAGTCCCTGCTGCAGAGGGGTTCAATTAGCAGCTGAAATAGTTGCCAAACTGCCAATGGCTGTTTTTCACTCGGGCACCGTGCCCTGCTAATTCTGTTGTTTTGCCTTTGGACTCAGTCTGGTATCTCCATATGGTGCAGCAGTCTCTGGTGAATCTGCCACACACACAAGATGTCTTGTGAGGTATAACTGTACCTCAGTCAGCCCTTGGTGTGTTCTGTTGTCTCTTTGGCTGCTTTAAGGCTGTAGTGAATGTTCTCTTCCTCATTCTGCCTAACAGCTTTCTGCTCAATTATTCAGCTTCTGAAAATAATTCCCAAGAATTGTCTATGTGCAGACTCCTAAAAATTTTACTGTTACATCAGGATTTTTCTCTTAAAGAAAAAAAAAATTCAGACTGGTAGAATTGTGAACTGGAGTATTTTAAGTTAAATGGATCGTGTTATTGTAGAAAAGAACAGTTCTGCTCAAAATGTCAGCCTTGCACTATTAGTACTGTAGTCTGCAAGATCTTTTTTTCTGCAAACATTGAAAAACGTTTGCTTTAAATTTGTGAGCTGTTTGGTCAATAACAAATGCATCAATGTGTAGTCAGAAGTAAAGGCAGAAATTTTATTCTCTTCAAAACCAAGTGTTCGTGTCATGCAACCTAAACAGCACATGCAAAGTTCAGAGTTACTGTGTATCTCATCTTCGAGCCATAAAAATGCACATATTTTTTCCTCTGTTAACTGAAGCTAAGTGTATATTCATAATCTGAGATGTAGCAAACTTAAAACTCAGGTCTTCTACCCTACTGATTTGGAGCAGGGATTCTAGCCTGGTTCTCCTGTCTTGAAACTGTGCCCTGCTGTGTTCTGAACTTCTGTTGCTCATTTCTTAATTGCTACCAAGTACCCAAATGTTTGTGGCCTGAGCAAAGCAGAGGGAGCAGTTGGTACATTGATGATACTGAGTGCTCATCTGTTAAACAGAAGTCCAACTTTTCAAAAACTTTTGAATTCAGTAGTTAATATCTCTTAAAATATGTGCCATGACTGGTACTGTAAGAGTTCTTTAGTGTGTAAAAAATTTATCCTGCAGCCAGTGTGCTTGAACGTGGATACACTGCTGCTAAAGGATTCCAGTGTGCAGTTACATTTACTTGCAATGTTTCTTTTCAGTTGATGGAAACTTGTTTTGAAATTCTCATAGTGGACTTCTATTTTAAATTTCAAATTGTCATAGTCATCAAATATGTCTACACCACAGAGTCCTTTGTGACTGTGCTTGTGCTTTTCTGTACAATCCCACAGTACCCTTTCATGTCTGCCTCTCCCTGCAATGCACACAGTTATTGAGATAGATTTATTTGCTCAGTCTAGCAGTGCTTCAAGCTCAATAGGAGTATTTCCAGGTGAAATAAATTAGCTTTAGCTATAGACATCTCAAGGAAAAAAATTCCTAAAAGTGTGGTATAAAAAGATTGTAATAATAGCTAAAATATGCAACTGAGATTTTATTTATAGTTTTTATGTTTTAGAAGAAATCTGGATGCTATTTAGCAAATACATGAATTTTTATATCTGGTTGTAGCCTCAGAAATTTTGGGAGAAATCTGATCTAACTCTCTGCCATGGTAACTTCTGCTGTTGTTGACAACTTTTAACACACTTTTTACAGAGCAATGTCCATCTGGGAGAGCAGTCTACAGATTACTTCTGTGTGCAGTGTACTTGGAGCTTGGTTTGGAGCATTTCCTATTCCTCTTGATTGGGATCGGCCTTGGCAGGTCAGTATGTACATAAATGTACAAAATATTAATTTTCTGGAGATGGATGCTACACAGAATTGCTCTGAAGCTGTACAGGTGTATTGGTCTTAGTCATAAGCTGTTCCTACAGAGTTATGCCAAACTTTTAAAAACTCATTGGAAACATCTGTACTTAGGATGTAAGGAAGTAAAGTGCATTATTTTTACTTCCAGTTTAAATAGGTTCTTTGTTACAGACTTGTGAGTGTCTGTTGCATGCACATTTTATAATGAAATTGAGTGAGCTCTAAGGATTTGGATAAGAAGAAGCTAGACAAACTGGAGGAGAAATGTGAAATGTTGAAGATGGCTTCAAGTTTGCCTTCAGTCTAGTAGCTTTTATTGTTCACAGGCAGGGAAAGAAAGATGTTTTCCTGGTGTTTTAGTTCCCCTCTGTCTTCTATAAAAGCACTAAACAGAAGGTATTTTAAATAGGTTTAGATGGATTTGTGGAAATGGTGTAGCCAAAGCACTGTACTGAACACTTCTGATTCTAAATATTAGCTTTGTAGTTGAACAAGAAAAAAGTGAAGCTAGCATTGCAGATTCTGTCTTTATAAATTCAAATGTTTATGCTATTTTCTTAGTATGTCTTTTGGCATGGAGAAATGATTCAAGTAAATGTAACTGAAGTCTGCAATTGCCATAAAATGATGGCACTAGTAACACTTCTTCCTGCATATGCTCAGTGGGTATTTTCTTTCATCTCATTACCAAACTCATACACTCTTAGCTGAGTAGTGTCTACCAGGCCTGTTCTTAAGCAGATGGTTTCAGAGGTTTCTTCCAGAAATCAGTGTAACAGGCAGCACACTTTCCTCTGTGATATTGTAGAGATGTTGTGGCTTACAACTGTGATTAAAATTTGTCTTCTGTGAGTAGCTCATAACTTGCTTTATTGCCATTAAATCTTTGATTGCAGTTGTGTAATGAGACATTAAAATTTGTATTTCGAAAATAATAGCAGGGTAGATTAACATTTTAAGCAAAAAATTTTCTTCCCTCAAAACACTTGGTTTTACTCTTGCAAGATGTTTCACCATCAATCTGGTATAGGTATGTGTTGGCACTAATTAATTGTTGACAGACATGAATGTAACCCAAAAATCAAGGGATTCATTGAAATTCAATCTCCTGTCTTCCTGTCTTCTTGCCAGGCCTTACTCACTTCCCTGTCCCAATGAGAGGAAGCACTTTTTCCTTGCTCAGATGGGATTTTAAAGTAGCATGTCACATGTGGCAGGTTTTATTTTATTACCAAAATCTCAGACTTTACTAATATGCTGCATATTAAAACTTCACCTTTTATGTACCAATGGTATGAGGAAAACTTAAGTCAGGGGGCTCTGATTAACAAAACAAAGACACTTAATAGCTGAAGACTCTACTTTAGGTAGAGTTCATTTTTTACTTTTTGTCCATTCCCACATCTTCCTATAGCAGGGGACACAAGTTTGATAATGGTCTGAAAACTTTTTCTGTTTGAAAACTCTTCCAAGTCAATAAGAGCCAAACATGACTGAAAACTTAGCTTTATAATCTACACTTAAACATCTAAAATGATACTATCTGACTCCTCAGAACAGCAGAGCATCTGCAGAAACTTCAGATAGTCAAATTTGTCTCTAGCTGTTTCTGAGTGCTGCCTGTGTGTCTGCAATTTCCCTTTTCCTTCACCATCTCCACCCTCATTTCTGACATACCCCTGATACCAGAGTTAGCAGGGGAGTTTCTGACTCTTGAGTTCTACATCAAAGCAATTTTCTTTTGCCTAGATCTAGAGCATTTGCTGCTGTTCTTTCCCTTCCTCTCATTTTCCCTCATCCTCACTTCTTGATCTTACACCTTGTAGAGTTTTAAATAGTGGAGTGGGGGAAGTTTTGTGTTCATTTTGGGTCTGACCTGCTTGATCATTAATGATATGGGCAGTTCAAGAGCAGTGAGAGAGAAGTTTGCTGATCAGTCCTGCAGGCTGCTACTCCAGCAGTCTTTGAAAACTCTACTTTAAAATGCTAATTTTTTAAGATCTGCTTTATTAGGGGAGGTGAAAGAAGTTCTTTTTAAAATGTAATGTAGTTTTTACAAGTCCAGTTGTTTCAGCAAAGCAACACAGTGAAGCACCAATATTCTAACAGATCTTCAAAGCAGAAATGAACCTCTTTAAAATAGCTTGTCAGGGATCCTGCTCACAACTCTCAGAAGTTTTTTATCACCTGTTAATAATTTAATATTTCTGTGAAGGTGATCTCTTAAACATTGGTCACCAAACCTTAGAAGTGGGGGCTGTGTCCTGGCCAGGCATTTTCAGTATTTGCCCAGGAAACACTGCTTCCCAGCTTGCCCTGCTCAGCCAAGCTGAGATATATTGTAAAGCAGGTTCTGGGGAAACATAACAGCTAATATCTTTTGTCTTTCTATTCCTACTGAATAGTATGGATTCAGCAACCTAAGTATTGCATGTAATAGCTGCAGGGCTGTCTCAGAAATCTTGAGACCCAAGAGACATTTCTCTTCTTCAGAAGTTCACTGGGCACTAGCACAAAGCCCTTTTTTGCAAGAATTCCTTTTGCTACCTGATGTCAGGTGATTACAGAAACCCATGGTAAATTCTTTCACAATAAAAGAGGAGAGGTGCTTTCTGTGTTGTCTTCAACCTCAGACAGGGGAAAGAAGGATGATCTTCAGAGTGTGCTGTTGTTGCAGATCTGTTCTGCAGTTTGGGAAGAAGATCTTTAGTGCTGATTGCCTGAGTGACCTAAGCACTGACTTACTGAACATAAAAATACCTGTACATCATGCAGCTGCAGGAATAATTAAAAACAAAAGTCATCTCCCCAAATTACAAGGACTGCTAATGTTTGCATAGAACTTAAGTTTGCATAGAACTCCAGCTGGTATGTTTAAGGGAACACCTACAGATCAAGTCCCAAGTAAGGTCTGAAAGAAATCATGTAGATTTTAATGTAGACTTAAAAGTAATCAGAACCCAGTCAAAACCAAATTACTTCTAGACATCTGCATGAGTAAAGTATTAAGCTGTCATGCTTCTGACATCAGCTGTTTCTCATATTAGCTTAAAAACAGAGAGCTTGAGGATTACAATTTTGGATTTACCCTTTTCCTATCCAAAAATGGACTCAAATGGAACAGCTTAGTCTTTGAACTCAAGACCAGCTTTTGAGATAAAAGGAGGTTTCATTAGTGATTGTTTTCCTTTTTGTATTTCAGCCTTTGTGCTGTAAACAATGTTTTTTTTTTGATCTCTAGTGGAAATGGTTCTGCTTTAAAGCAGAAAATGTGGTTTAATTCTTACTACTTGGGCAAGACTGAAGTGGTATTATTATTTTAGAGAGCAGTGTTAAGGCCTTTAAGCTTGTTTATTGCAAAATCCAGTTCTGATGTTTGTATTGATTATAGTTAGTATTTGTGGTGTAACAACATGTGGGAACACAGCTGCATTGCTGCCTGTAACCTCAGACAGTTCATTACTGGCAGACTGTCACAGACAAGGTGAAATTGGTACTACAAGAACTGGGTGGATCAGCAATAATTGGGAAATATCACGTGATAAAGCAAACCAAAGGGTTGTTGCTGCTGCCCTTGGGCTCTTTTGGTAGCCCTGGAATGTCAAAAATTGTCAAAACCATGTAATATCCAGCTGGTACAGAAATGTGCTGTGAGTTTGGGATGAAAAGTGCTATTGCTATTGATTTAGCTCTGTTAGAACAACATAATATGGCACAAGGTTCACAGAAAAAGTTAAGCACTGTGTCTTGAATTGGCACATTTTTCCACTTCAGCAGGGTTTAGCATTTGGTCAGATGTGGTGTCTACACTTTTAACTGTAGACAGTTTGAGAGTGTCTACAGTCAACTTTTAAATTGACAAATCATTCAGAAAGGGGAGAATGTAAAGCTGCTTCTGTGAAGTCTGGTTTGTTCATGGAAGTGGCTTCAAAAGGAAATGGTCTGTAGCCACTCCCCTAAAGCAGACAAGAGGTTGAAGGGAGTACTGGGAATGCTGGAATCCCAGTAGAGTATTGAATAAAGCTGTCTGCACTATTCTGTAAGATACTTGTCTGAATTGCCACACTCATACACATGGCAGTTCTGCTGTCATTTTGCTGCTTTGTGTCCTTCAAAGAAAAAGCAACATTGGCTTCATTTTTTGCTAATCTGTTTCCCTGCCCTTGGCAATCTGTATTGGGACTAGCACATTTTCCTGCAAACTTAATAGAAGGACTGAAAAATTACCTGTAGTCATTGCTTTACATCAGGGTTAAGATGTGTCAGGAGAATCTGACAAGTCTGTTCTACTATTACCTGGATCTTACCTGGTCAGAAAATCAGATGTCAGTGTCCTATGTATCTTTCACTAGAATTTGTTTTTACTTCTAAATACTTCAGGGTTCTGTGAAGTAAACCTGGTGAATTTCATAACAAGAGTTCCAATTCATCTGCTAATGACTAAAGCCCAAATGCTACTGCACCCTGAGTTATTTACAGACCAAAGGAAACATATTGCTTCTTTATACATACCTCTTGTGACATGCAAGAAAACTTGAGATAAATACAGATGCCTCAGAAAATCTTCACTTTATTTTCCATGTTTGTGTTTGAAAAATATTGCATACAGGGGATATTCAGATTAGTGTGCCTCTCTACCCTTAAAAATAATAATGTTAATTGCATTTTTTAAAGCATACAGCAACTTTTATGCTAAGTAAATATTACTTAACAGGAACAGAATATTGTTTCAGAAATAAACTAACATTGTTTATCTGAATAATGTTTGAGAATGGAAATGAAAAATATGTAAAGCATTTCTGTTAGAAGTATAAAATATATTGCTGAAAGTCAGTTTGTGTCCTATGATTCTTTGTTTTTCATTATTCTGTTGTTGTTCTTAAAGCAACTTTTAAGCGTGCCATGTTTGTAACTTCTCTGCTCTCTTTAAGAAAAGTTTTTTAACTATGCAAAACAGTTGGTCAGGGAGGCCTAGTCTATTGTTTTTCCTTGTTGTAGATCTGCAGAATTGACCCTGTCTCAGATAAAGATAATTGCCTTACAGGAATGGAGGTTAAGTGCTACAGTAGTTACATTTCTGTATCAAAAACAGAAAAAACCAAACCAACAAACTTTCCAAGACTTGTTCTGCCAGGCCTGTTTCTACCAGTTAGACTGGTAGACTAATTTTGCCAGTGTATTGGGATTGTTATCTCATTTCTCAGCAATTTAAAAAATAGTTTGCAACACTGAATTGTGATCATTTAAATAAGACTGTTCTAGACTGTACATCTTTCTCCAGTTCCCTCCAAGCCTCTGAAGCACAATGGGTATGTAAGGGTTACAGTTAGTTAGGACAGTTCTACAAAGAAATAGAAAATGACTTCCTTTCTTGCTTAGTTTCCCAGACTGCCTGTTTCAAGTTGATGGTGTACTTTTAATAACCACATGTGATCAGGATCCTGGCTTCATGTGTCACTGAGAAGTGGAACCTTAGAACACACCACCACTGAAACAGAAAGGGATGATGTAGGACTTACTAGGCACATCCTTCCTCTACTCAGCCTGAGGAAATTAGTTGCAGAACAAGATGGGATACTTAAAAGACCACAACTTTATCAGCACACTTTATATGTGGTGGAACTGTTAGTCCAGACATGGCATTCACCACTGACAACAACTGGATTTAACTCACTGGGGAGTTCCTGGGTTTATTGCATGTTTTGATAACAGACTGCTAAAACATGTCTCTGGGTTTGTTGTGTGCATGCCCTCCTATACATCCTTTTTTTGGTAGCATAATTTTGATCTGTAGTACCTGTTACTAGTGGTAAAAAGTGATTTTAAAACAATATTCTGCTTACAGTGTTTTTAGGTAGAATTGCTATATTTCTACTTCGTAGTGGATACTGGAAACATAATAGGTAGTGCTGATATAGCTCACCTGAGCTGACTGACTGCCATGTAATTTAGCCAATATGACTGTAAATATTAGCCTTAGATACCTCTCAGGCATTTGTAGCCTGAAAAATAATCTGGAGAATCTTGGATACAGTTCTTGGTGCTTACTCAAGTAAGCTGAAATGGGATGATAAACTTTCATACTACTTTGGTTCTTCTTAACAGAGCTCAGAGAATTTCCTTCTTGTATTTCTTTTTGGATCCACTACCTACTGTGAAAGTTTTGTTATAAAAGAAGTTGCTTAATGTGAGATGTGATAATACGCAGTTGGAGTTGTTTTAAACAGAGGTAGAAGCTTGTTCCACTTTAGTGTGGTTATCATTGTTTATTTAATAATGTGTTTTCTCAATGTAAACCTTAATGGTGAGATCAAAGGCAGTTATGCTTGCTATAACTTTAGAACACAAATCCATGAAACCAACTTCTAGTTACAAATGCCAGCCTGAAAAAAACCTCACACTTTCTTCTTGGTGTGTGCTTGTCAACACACACACTCTGTACAATGTGATAAGACACTTGTAGTTAAAATGTGCATGCAACCAAAATAGATTAAAGGCATGTACTGAAGTTTTTAAGACAGTAGAGACTAAACAATCAGGAATTTAAGGCATGTTAGAAACAGGGAAGGAAAATAATTGTGCTCGTTTATTCAGTTTTAAAATGAAACAAAAATTATTACATAGCCTTCTAATTGACAGTCAGAAATGAGTCTTTTGAAACAGTAAGCATACAAAAAATCGTGTTTAGGAATATGAGAAAAGCACTCTTAAGTTCACTAAAAAGAAAAGTACAGTAGATTGCCCCACTATATTTGCATTTGTATAATGAAAATTCCAGCAGGCAGCTGCTTACTTCATAGTATCTCTAAAAACTTTGTGTTGCCTCTCTGGTCTATAAGAATCTGGCCTTTATGTCCTTATCAATGTGTATGTAATTCCCCTTGCATGGGATGCAAGCTGCAGACTTGTAATAGATGACAAACCGTCATGCAGTCAGAATTCTGGTTTAGCTAGCTACATGCACAGTCCAGCAGAGCTCGATACCTTGCTGGGATCCTGCAGCATGCTCTGCTTTCCATGCAATATGCTAAGCATTCTCACATCTTAGAATCCTAGGTGTTCTAAAGAGCGCTGAGGAAAGTAGCTCATTTGTCTCCTGAAAGGTTGGCAATTCCTATTTTGAGTCATTATTCTTAAAATTAGTTCTAATATAGACTAAAAACCTTGCAGTTCTGCAGTATCTATTACTTAGCAAGCCTAAAGAAATTCCTGTCAAGTCCTAACACTGCTGCCAGATGAAAAGGCAAAAAGAAAATGTAAATGAATAGCAGAAGCCAGAATCATTTTGCATTAACCACTGGCTCATGCTCTGTCCCTTAAAATGTGTTTGTTGTTCTTGTTAAAGATTTGTTTTTGCCAAGCTGCTGTTCAGGTTTCTGGTAATCATCTACAGGTTGTTGAAATTGTCCTTTTCATCATGCATTTGATATGTAAACTGATTCTCCTTGTGTTAGGCTGTGAGAATGGTAGCTGATGCTTCCCAGCTGCTGAGACAGATAAGGCATTTCATGACAGTTTCATGAAGAATGTTCTGTTCTATCTCTTGCATTCCTCACACTCTTCTCTCCATATCAGCCTTTTTTCCCCTCAGCAAAAGTGCAGCTAAGGCCATGTGGCCTAACATCTTATTCCCCTGCTGCTGACCCAGCCCAGACATGACATCAGTACTGGGGTAGGATATGTCAGCTTCCTCAAGGCAGAAGGGAGCATGACATAGGAGGAGCAGAGCTGAAAAGTTCTCAGGGGGTGAGAGGGGTGTATTACAAGTTGCATATTTTAAGCAAGCAGAATGGAATCTCTTGGAACAGGCAGACAGATATTTGCTGCTTAGATTTTTATCACTCACAGGCAGTTCATACCAAGTCAAGGACTTTAAACCAAGTTTGAGATAATATGAAAGACAGGGTAAAAGCAGGCCAATCGAGTAAGTCAAAGTCATTTAAAAAGGTCCAGAAGAAAGTGATTGGGTCTCAGAAAAATGAGGCCAGCAGCTAATACAAAATACAGCAACCCACTTCCACAGAAAGAAGCAACCCATTTTCACAGACAGTCAAAAGCATATGAAAATGGTGTTATTTTAGTGCAGCTGATGTGCTTAAGAGCCATATCTTAATCTGTCTTTGATAACTTGCTGCTTTAGATATACCCATGGGTGCCTAGGGCTATATGTAGCCTAAAAGCAATCAGTCAAGAATAAAAGGTGCAAAACTGGTATTATTACCTGTTTGTTAGGGGGTTTTGCCCTGTCTTGATGGTTAGAGAAAATGGCATAAGGACAGCAACTGCTCTTCTTAGGGGAGTTTTCAAAAGGCCAATCAAACTTTCTTCAGAACTACTTTGGGCTGTCCAAGCAGCACAGTAGGAACGAGTGCCTAGTACCCCTGTGGTCCATGCCACTAGAAGGGACAAGGTGGTGTCTCTTTCTGTCTTAGACTAGGAGATGGAGTCTTTCATGGTTTCTTCCCTTTGTTCCCTGTCTTTGCCACCTGCCATTTGTGAGTGTTCAGAGGTCAGAGAGAGAGAGCCTGAAAGTTATGTAAGGTAACACCGATTTTTAAAAAGCAAAGCGAAAATTGAATGGTTTAGAAGACAGACAGAGGCATAATTAATATTAAAAGTTACATATCTATTGAAAAACCACATCCCAAGTTGCAGTTCAGTCAGGTGAAAGAGGCTACAACAATCATCAGAGATCTTTTTAATCATACCAGTAATCACCCACTATACACAAAATAGCACAATATACAGGGTCATTGGGTCATCAGGGATATTCATTCAATAGTTATGGAAACATGATCACTTCAGAGTCCATCATCTACCTATACTTCTGAAAAGCAAATAGGCAACTACAAATTCACCTAATGTAGGTAAAAATTTAATGAAGGATTGATCATTGATCACTCAGCAAATTTGATGTTAAAGCACCACTGAGTTAAGAAGCCTTTGTCCATAATTTTGTGGATATTAGAGTGGCATTTGACTTCATCAGTGGATAAAAAAGTATGATTTGTGTTCCAGCTGAATGTTACTGAGTAAGCAGAAGGGTTTCAGGGACTTTTTTGTTGTTTCGTCCTTTAGACATGTGTAGTATGCAAAATGCTAGAAACAATTACATTTCATTTAAAAGTTGAAAAGATCCACCTGAAGTGTAAGTTTAGCCAAGGCCACAAACTTATGTGAGTTTCAAATATATGTAGTACCTTACCATGCCAAAGCCTCTCAAGGCTTTTTATAGATGATCTACAATACACAGTAAATGAATGAAAACAAGCAAATCTTTGGCTTGAGAGGCAACTGCTGAAATACTCAGCAACAAAAACAAGCAGCAGAGACAGAATGTATGAAAATGAAAGAATGAAACAAGGTCAATAAAGAGTACCTAAGGCACCTTGTTTAATAGTCATCTTTGCTACACTCCTTAAGACCTCCAAATAACATATAAAGCTGTAAGGAATGTGAAGATGAAACAACTGAGGAGATTGAAGATGAAAGAGCAGAGGACAAAATACATTACTCTTATTTATAGTTAAAATTCCCATGATCAAGGGATGTGAATAAATATATTCTTTTAAGTGATAATGAAGTAAAGAGAAGAATCAGAGCTAGGAAAATGAATGAAAGGAGGAACCAGTACCATTAAGAGTAAGTTCATTTGATATTCATGAATTGCAAGTCAAAGTGAAGTAGAAAAGAAGGCTGGAGATTGGGATATTTCCTCTATTGTCTAGTGCATTTCTCAGTCTCAAGTACTATAGAGGGGGGGAAATATCCCCCTTAATTTAAAAAGCAAAAGAATAGGAGAGTCCAGTCTGTACTTGCATTAGGAATATGCACTGTACAGCAGGAACTGCAAAACTCTCCTTGCAAAAAAAAAAAAAATTGTACAGGAGAATTTTGAAGAGGCCTGGGAATTCTGTTTATTCTACAATAAATATTTTAATTACCACCTTAGTTGAGACTTTCATCAAATGCAGTATGTAGTGGACTGGTACTATAACCTACATCTGATGACAAACTGGTTACATCTTGGTTTGGCCACTCCTCCCTGCAAATCAATACCAACTGAAAAAAAAGGGTAAGGGAGAATTCCATTACTACTCTGGCTCAGTACAAGATGGTTTGTTAAAGTGGGTCTGCTCTATTGAGTTGGCTTCCTGTTCTTATACTAGAAAATAGAGCTTATAATTAAAGCTCTCTTTGACATAACTGGTTTACTACAAGTTTGATGGTCTGGGTGCAAGATGTTCAGTCAGCTTCCAAATTTGTGCTCCCTCCCTACTGCTAGCCAGAGAGAAATTTATCCTTTTACATACTTTGCAAGAATAAGAGCCAACAAACCTCTATCCATCACAGTCTCTGGCCTTATTTGAATACTAGCTCATCTATACACACCTAAAAGTTTCAAAACACCATCAGAGATTGAAAGGAGAAATTGCTGAGAAATCTGTAAGTATCCAAATGTGTGCAGCAGAGTAGGAAGTTAGGTCAGCTGAATGCTTCAGGGATATAAATACTTCTAAGGGGGTTTTTTTCCCATAGTTTTGGACTATCAAACTAAAGTCTGCAATAGCCAGAAGCCTGCTTACATTTTAATGCATATTAATTAAAAACTGTACAACAGCATTTAGTGTTTATGAAGATGATTGTTACGCTTTTGGCATTTTTAGGAAAGCACATCAAGCTTTAAAGTAGAATAAGACTACTGTCTTTCAGTACCTAGACCTTGTGCTCATGAAGTACAAAAAACCACAGACATCTTCCTCACTGTCTGCTTTTACCTTGCCTTCTCCCCTCAGGTATGGCCCATTTCCTGTTCCCTCGGAGCTACCTTTGGCTATATGGCTGGTCTGATTATTGCACCTCTGTGGATACACTGGAACCGGAAGCAGCTTACATACAAAAGCAGATAACTGGAGCAAAGAGAGACAAGGTATTTCTTTGTGCAGATTCCATACAGACTGTGCAAAAGTTGGGGGTTTTTAAGATATATATATATATATATATATATATAGTCAAAGCAGAAGACTGTCCAAATTCAGTTAGAGTATTTCAGGCCAAGCATCTCCATTCAATAAAATCACATAGATGCCGTTTCAGCATGGTGCAGTTTTTGCTTCCTCTAGACTGTGTAACCCTGAGAGATTGTACCTTCCAGTCTGAATAAAATATTTGTAACAGGTGTGGTGGCTTCTTATTACAAGTTCGTTGAGTTTGATTTTATTCCTCTGGATTTCACTGGTTGTAGAAGGCAGAATCGTAGGTTTAACTTTCAAACCTGGAACAAATTCACTATGTACTTAATGCATTGTATTTAAAATCAGTAGAATTTCACAGTAAGCCTGGCCATTGTCAAATGTCTCTCACGTGATCAAACAGCAGTTTATGCATCTTGAGCCTATTCTCTTCTTCACTGTGTGTTTCTTTGGAGTTAGAATGGCTATAATAGCTTCATCAAAAACAGTCTTCAGTCCTTTCTGTGTTAAAGCTGAACACTCCACATAGCAGTAGGCTCCTATCTGTCAAGAAAATAAGTTAATTCAATAGCAGTATGTCTCAGCTGTTCAGTTCCATCTGGGCACTTCTGTTCCCCCCCCTCCCTTAGCAACATTACAATGTTTGGCTGCAATCTAAAAAAGTTATCTGCATGTGCACCCCCCTGTAGGAGAAAATAAGATTTGTCCAAAGATCTGGAAGGTATTTAAGTTGGTTGATTTATATAGGAAACAAGTAAGTTCTTTAGATTGGCAGTGGGGGCCTAAGATATGGTTGATAATTAAAGAGCAAAAAAGAATCACATGACCCATTTGTGTTTCAAAAATAAAGGTTCTGTAAGTGTCCTGATAAGCATTATCCTCAGTAGTTACAATGGTAGTATAACATTGTCAAATAATTTTAAAAAGTTGCTTCCAACATTTTGCTTGAGCAGGAGAGGTTCCTTCCAACCTCAGCCAGTCTGTGGATTTTAATTATCTTTGATTACTATTTATGTAGCTTGCATAGCTTTTACAAGTGTCTACACTGAAAATTAGAACTATTATTAATAAGAAAGTGTAATTACATAGGTCTGCTTGTTACCTATATTCATTAATATAAGTATTTTTAACTGGTAAGTGGTCACAAGGTTTCATATGTGGACTGCTAAAAGATACACAAAAAGTGGTAAAGGAAGACAAAGTCAAGTAGAAATAGGAGTTTGTTGTTGTTGTTCTTTGTTGGTTTCATTTAGGAGTGTCTAGTTTACCTCTTTTGCTAACTTCTGTCCTTGCTCCACAGATACGGGCTTCTCTTTCATATCATTCAGTCTTGCCAGAGTTTTGGGGTCATCACGGAGATCAATCTAGCAAGAAAGATTGAAGTCATGCTGGAATACTTTCTCTAAACAAAAGTCAGCAGGCAATATGACACCCTCTTTTTAAAGGAGAACTATTCAATGGAATATTATCTCTATAAAAATGGAATCATGTCATGATTTCGATCGTGGATCCTTCCTGATTCAAAAGCCCTAAATTTAAGCTGTGAACTTTTAATCCTGAAGGAACAAACATTTATTCTGTAATTCAGCTTTTCAGTTAGATGTGATCATCTTAGAATACCAAATGCAGTGGCAGAAAGATAAACCCAAAGGTAACACCAGCATGTGGGTCACTTCATAAATGAAGCCCACTCCACTACCCACAAGAAGCAAGATGAAATTGTCTCACTTCTCCCCTTGCTCCTTTGTTTCAGCAGATACTGCATGTGACCAATAGTTGTAGACCCAAGTAATTCCAGTAACATGAGCATGAGCAGACAATTTTACTCCATAAGTCCCATGACTTTTTAGAAAGTCACGTGGGACACATGCAGCCCATCTTGCTGCCCTGTTTAAAATGGACATAAGTTGTTTTAACAAAATGTAGATAGCTCATTGGAGAACAACATCTATTTAGGTTTTTCTGCCACCTGTAAGGGTTGTTCCTCCAAAGGCAGAAGGAGGTGCTGCTCAGGTCCTGTTGGGCCTGAACTTCCAGCCCAGAGAAAAGGCACTATACAACGATCCTAACTGTTTAAATAAAGCAGAACAGAACCAAATATACCTGTGTTCCTACTAGTAAAAAGGGAACATTAGGTGCATACTCCTTCAACTCCGGTACCCACTCTTCCTTCACATTTTGAAATGAAGCAGGGTTTACCACTGAGAAGCAGATAAGGAAGACATCGGTCATAGGGTAAGATAAAGGTCTCAGACGATCATAGTCTTCCTAAGGAAGAAAAATTCTGTTATCTGCAATATTAAGTTGTTGCCTGTATTTTAACAGTTATATTCAGAAACTGCGTTTGTATTTAATGAAGGTTGTTGAGGCAAACTTTCTGAATGTTTAAAACTATTCCAGGTTAGTTAGTGTTGCTATTAGAGCAAAATCTACATATGAAGATAACTACATGTGAATATAAATATTTCGAAAAATGTGTTAGTACTGATGGAAACTTGCTTTTCTATGATAATATACAGATTACCATTCAAAAAGTTTTCACTTAAGGAAAAAAACCAAAACATACTTGCAGATCAAAGATTAGTGTTTGTAGAGAAATGAGCAGATGTGACTGCTGTAGAGTCATCCAGGTTATACAAAGCTAGGCTAGATTAAGGCTATTCGAAGCACTTAAATGTTCTATTTTGGATCATGCATAGAGGTGATATTTAAAGACCTCCTTATAATTTTCTTTGTCTCTTAGAAACCTTATAGTCCTGTTCCTAGTGCTCAGGGCAATAGGAAGAATCAGAGGGACCTCTTTTGTCTAGACTGTGCTTTCTGTTAGCAAGTCCAGCAATGGATCAGATGGATCAGATGGAACAGAAATTCAGGATCAAGAGCACTATCAGGGGACTATTAATGCCTTTGTTTGTTTGCTTGTTTGCTTGTTTGTTGGGGGGGAGGGGAGGAATTAGTGTGAAAAGATGATTTAGGACATTTAGAGCCTCAGCATTTGAAGCCAGCAGTCCTACTGCCTGGGCATACAATACTGTGACCAGACAAGTACCTAGGAGCATTGCCCCTGTTGAAAATCAGAGTTCTCTCTAGCAAGGGAGGAAGTGGATTTTTGCCCTGTGTTTTAGCTAATAGCCAGAGGGAACAGGCCTCAGCTTCTCTCTGCAAGGCTTCCTTTGGTCTGTGGCAGTGAACCAATGCCTTACCATTCCTACCATAGAATTTTGGTGGTCTTTGTAACATAGATAACTAAGACTGAGCCCAGAGATTGCAGAGACACTGCCAAATGCTGGATTTATACCTTCCACAGTAAGCACCAGTTTATTAGGGCTGCTGCAGCAGCCTCCCTCTTCCTCATGTAAACTCCCTATCTTAATTAAATCTCACAAATATTGCAATGATTTGTTCATTAAACATAGAGACAGAAATATAATTCAAGTTCATGTTTGAAATGATCCAGAAAATTACATTTTTGTTTCCTTGGCAACAGCCACATTACGAGATTATTAATTTAAAGTCACACCCTCAAAAAACGCCCTTCATTGATTTGTTAGGTTTTAAACATGGTCACTAGAATTTCAGAAAAACTGTGAGAACTTCCTCAGAACAGTTTCTGCTTGGCCCATCTTTCCATTTAGAAGTCAACAGCTATGGGAAGAGAGCTGTTATTCTCATCTTGAACTAGGAGAAAGACAAACACAGGCAGAAATTCTGTAGCAGCAAGGAGGTGATCATTACCTGTCATATTCTTGTGCCATTTTGAGTATCCACTCTAGTTTTGAACACAGGCTTATCAATTAGCTAGAGCATGCTTAATTGTTAACATGGCTTCCCAATTTCACAACCACAGTAACTGACACCACTGTGAAAACTACAACATTTGACAGGCCTTTGCCCTGCCACTGTCAGCTCTTGCACTGATTCAGAAGAAAAAACAGTAACCCTGTTACTTTTCCAAATCTGTGGACATTCATCAGAGAAAGCAGAAATAACTTCAAGAACATCAACACAGGAAGTTGAAACTCTTTAACACACAGTTGTTTTTTTAGGCATGTGTTTTATGTTTCACTTCTACTGAATATAGCAAGATCCTGCTCAGGGTTGCACTCTGTTTTCTGGGGTGGAGATTAAAATCCTAAAAGAAGCATCCCAACTGCCAATTACTCTGTTCCCTGGAGTACAAAATCTGCATGAAAGAACACATAGTGGATGTGTCAGTTGCTCTCAAATTCAGTTCTAAATCATATGTGGGGTATTAGTGAATAGGTTGTGTTTTAAAAAAATCTAGTTAAAAGCTGTAATTTATTTGTACCACCAAAGAGCTGCCATCCCTATACTCTACATTTTCTGAAAATCTCCTATCTGGATTAGGAGAACTAGAATACTGCCTGCACTAAGTGCTGGAATGGAGAAAGCATTTCACTGTCACCAGAAATTACTGTTAGTCCATTAACCTTAAAACAGCTCTTTAGTTAATCCATTTCAAATTACAGATGGACCTTTTATTCATAGCAAATATTAATCATTTTCTCAGGTCTGAACTCCATTCCTGCTCCTGCATTTGTTTATGTGCCTTTTGATTTATACCCTGTCCCACTTGCACTGGGCAAAGCTGTGGGTCCACCCAGTGTAATTAAGAAGTTAAACTGAAGGCAAGTACAGTGTGATTGGATACATCATGTACCACAGCCAGAGATGTGTGTGGTTTTTGCTACAGCAGCTTCACTGCATTTAAGCTTCCTTAAATTATCAGAGAATTTGGCTATACCCACTAGTCCTGCTGCTTGAAACATGTCAGTGCTCTCAGGCTCTCCTTTAAACCTTGTCTGTGCTCTGAACATTAGGTTTGCATTGATACTAATAGTGGCAGTAGTTCTAACAAAGCCTCCCACCACATGACTGGACTGCTCCTGAGCCCTCCTGAGAGAAACACTGCTAAAATTTTGTCAGCATCTAGTAGGCCATCTGTGCTTAAGGACTCCTGCCTCCCAACATCCCCTCAGAAACAGCAATAAAACCTGTAAACTTTCTCTGATGTATTGGGCAAACATAACTGCTGCAATTGGTAGAAGAATCTGAAATACCAAATTAATTTAGACTCAATATTAGAGAAGCCTGGAAAAATCTTATTGCTTCAACTATAATTTACTTCCTGAATCTAGTGTAAAAGGGAAATAAATGTGGTTTATTCAAAAATTAAATGCAACGGCAAAATTGATTACACTAGCCAGTCAACATAAATTCCAATTCGAGTGCATGTACACACCACACTATACAGCAATCAGACTAATTAGACAGTCTGATTGAGGGAGGCACTGCATGTATATTTAGGCTTTAAAAATATTTAAAGATACTAGCAGGAATATTTTAAGAATGTAAATAAGATGGGCAAGAAAGCCCCTAAGGATTGAAATAGTCAGTATAAATCTCAAAAACTCACGGCTGTAATAGTGAAACAGCTCATTTTCCAACGTAGTCTACAGTTTAAAAAAAATGTTTGCTGAAGCAGGTGGATACAGAAAATACAAGGGCTGTAATAACTTCAAACAAAATTGGACACAAGAATGTTGACTTAATTAATGTTCTATGGAGCTGTGATCCCTCTCAAAGACATGACACTACAGCAGGGCTGTTCATCATTTTCCTGGTATCCCTGTGGAAACCCAGGGCAGCTGCCAGTACACAGCAGACATGAAAAAGAACATGAGATGGAGGAACTAAGGACTTGGCTTCTCACCTACAAATAGGGAGTTTTGGTTTTAACATGGAGAATGGAAATTCACTTTTAAGTTACCATGTCTTCTTATGGTAGGCTGCAGGTATGTCTAGCATTGCCTTTATCTTGGTTCCTTAAAATCTGTCTTTTAGGTCTCCTTTTCCATGTTACAGTACCTAATAATCTGCTTGAGATTTTCTGCTGCCTTGTACTCGAATACTTTGGATGCTCTAACGTGTGGATTTGCTCTAACATATCCAAAATGTGGCTATTTCCAACATTTACCTGTTCAGAAACAGAGGTCTTGAGAAACATTTTGTGTGGAGACTGAAGAATGATGTAGTTCCACAGCATTATAATAATATTCTTCATTTCATGGGTTTGCTCAGACCAAAAGCAGAATGCAGTGTCCCATTTCAAGTCATGCACTTGATTTTGAAGTGATACTTTTGCCCAGTTCTATGGATATCAGCTGAGAGACACAGCTAAAAGCACACAAACTGTATTTGTAACTCTGCCACTGACACAGTATGTAGTCCTGAGCAAATCATTATCCTCTCTCTATTTGCATCTTCCCATCTGTAGGGGTTTGCTAGCTTAATAATGCATTAATCTTTGCAAAGCACTCCCAAAGCCTTTGATGTACACAGCTTATGTGCAGTGGGATATTTTTTAAAAAAATAAACTCAGACAAAGTGGAGTATAATAATTTCTGGACAACCTTCTTGACCCACAAACCCCATTATTTTCTTGTATTTATTGAAGCACTGAAATGGGAGGCACAGGCACGCAGAGATTCTGTCGAACAAGAGACCTCGTAGCTCTCCCGATTTTAGGTATCACGCTCCTGCCTGCTCAAGTGAAAGTGATGGACACAGACAGAAGTCCTTGCCTCTGTCAGCAGTGTGAGAGCACAGGCCTCCTGCTCCTCTGGAATGGTACTAGGGTCCCTCTGTCCACTTGGGAGGGATGAAAAGCTGTTAGTCCTTTGCAGCCAATACCTTCCCACACCTTGAGCAAGACCTTTGAGGAAGTCCACACCTCTCAGATCTGCCATTGCAAATAGTGAAGGCAATGTTAACCTAGATCTGTCTGCTTGGTTCTTATTTCCTTGCTAGAGTTTTTAAGAAAATGGGAAAACCCACATTCCAGTATGTCATTAACACTGATGCAAGGGCCTAAGATGTGTCATGTTTTAATCCACACTCAGTGCCTTGTTCTGACAGAACCAAAGCAATGAATTATTTTACATGTTTTGCAACTTAGGAATGAAATTTTAACAGTGCATCTTCAGTTGTTACACTGACATATCCTTGATAAACCTGTTTCTCTCCTGAGAGGTATAAAGTGGATGGGTGGAAACAAAATAAACCTTGCACCACTGGAAGAAAAACTGGAGCTCAAAACCTCTGGGTTTGTGATCTCTCTGTTAGCAACCATCTGTTGCTTTCACAGCTTACAACAGCAATCGTAAGAAGAGGTTCTCACTCCCAACCATCTGTTTTTAGAGGGGAGGCCAAAAATAGACATCAGGCAGAGTTGCTAGAGGAATCCAACCTTCATGCAGCAAAGGGTAATCACTACTGCTCAGAGGGGCTCAGTGAGGCAGAGTTTTGCAGAGTAAAATCCCAGGTGAAAGTTTTAACTTAGTTACAAGAGTCAGAAGTCCTTTCTCATTATGAATTGGCATCTTTCAATTTTTGAAATGCATTTCAAAGCTATCCTTCAAGACTGCACTTTCAGTTCTCCTCCCTGAAAATAAGTTTCTGTTTCAGAAGACTCCCTGTAATATTTTGGAAAACATAACAAGTGAACCATAATGACTACTGTATATAACGTGGACTCAGTAACAGCTCACAGCTACCTCTGGACACATCTCACCATCTCCCTCAAATTGTTTGGAATTAAAGGCTGATCTGCAGCTTTGCCATAAGCACCAGGCAAAGCCTCTGATGGCTTTGAAAGCAACTGCTTACTCCAAAAGCACACCAGGAAACAGAGTTCACTCCGCTGAATCACCCTGTGGTTTCTGATTCTACGAGACTTGGTGGGGGAGGAGAGAGAGGGAAGTGGCCTGTACTGCCCCATGCCAAGCACAAATTGCTTCTCTGGCTAAAAAACACTTCAAATTTTTCAGTCTGGGCTGTGTAACACCCTTTGAAGGAAGGAGGGTGGAGCGTCCCCCAGGATGCTTGGTTTCCTGGCACTGCCGCTCACAAGGCACCATTAAAGCAGGACCATTTGGCATAAAGCTGCAATTTGGGCTGACACTGCATTGCCATAAAACGTCTGCTTGTCCAAGTCTGCAACCCAAGGGCTGCTGTGCTGATGACTGCATTTGACTTATCAGTTGCCTACATCTGTAGCCCCTAGCTTCTGAACACACAAAACAAGAAAGATGAAGTGATTATTCCCTAGCTGCAGGGGAAAAGTGCACTACAGACCCTCTGTCTCTTCACAGGCTTCTGAGGATACAGCCTGCATTGCTAAAGAAAGCAGAATTGTCCTGTTGTGGTTTGTTCGCACAGGTTTCCCACAGAGTGCAAAAAGCTGCTGGTTTGGGCCCAGCATCTATTTTTAATTTATAGAAAAGGCTGCAAGAATGCAGGGTAAGTGCTCTTCCATTGTATTCTAAAAATGAAGTAAACTGATCTAAATCCATTTCTGAATTCCTGGGAGGAGGACTGTTCAAAGGACATATGAATTATACATTGAAAAAGCCCAGGGTTTGTGAATTACCTTTTTTTTTTAACAAAACTTTCCTCCTGGCGTATTTGAGAACTCCGCAGCTGCTTACATGTCTGAAAAGCTTTGCTGGATAGAGAGAAATAACTAGCTGGAAGATGGAGCCTAGTAAGATGGATTTTAGAGCATTAGAGACAGGAAGGATAGATTATTTCTTTTATTATACACAAAATTGCCTTTAAGTGATCAGATTTGAATCTAGCCTTAATGTGGGATTCAATACTGTCCAAATGCTTCATCTTGCCATGTGGTGATGCTAAACTACTTTCCTAGATGGTCTCAATAGCACATTCCTTCTCTCCATCACTGTGAGAACTTCAACTTGCTGGTTTCTTCTTGGTTTTCTAAAAGTGAAAGTCCCTGAATTTTCTCTATAGGGCTTATTTTAGCATCTGTATCAACAGAATATATATTCAATTGACTGCAAGCACAGTTTCACTCGAACACCTTCACTTAAAACAGTGGTCTACCCCCTATGGAGCTCCTAAGAAGTGGCAGAGTAGCTGCCATGGACAAGCACTTTCACTCCTTGCCCATGAGAAATCTCAGTCCTGCAGTGCTTTTCCTCCCCACTGTCAGTGATTTTATGAACAGCATTCTTTACACACCAGATTTCCATTTTCCTCAGGAAAGGAATTCACCTCAGTTGTGTCTGCAGCCATGAACAATCAGGATTTTCCATTCTTTCAGATATAGCAAATCAAAGTGAAAAAAATGAATCCTGACATGGGAGATCTGGACAGATCCTCTGCAGAACCTGCTCTGTGGAAAGATGGGTTCTCTCACTTTATTTTTACAGAATATGACCTGTTCTCACAGGCAAAACAGCCTATACAATAGAGTTGGTTTAATAGAGTTATCCGTGTATCAGACATGTCTTTTAAATTGCTACCTATATAAAGACTGATCAGACAAACAAGACTGATCAGGTAGGTGTCCCATTCCCTTTCACCTTTTACAAATAAACCCCGAAAGCACATCCTTCAGTCCAGTGTTGAGCAACAGACAGAAGATCACTATCCCTTCTGGCAGCTTCACACTGCCTCCTCAGGATTAGCTCCCATCACACAACTTCTCAGGACAGTGCCAGGACCATCAGGTGCACTTTGAATGAACTCATCACAGCAAAAGGGTTTCTGGAATTAAAGGAGTTCCTAGGAGTTTTCTGCACCTTTTTTATATCAAATCCCATTTGCTAGGGCTAACAGCTTCCATTGAAGACTGTGGTAAAACACTCAGCAGATGTTAAGGCAATTGAAAAACTGCTGTCAGTTTTTCTTTCTGAAGTGAGGAATTTGTAAACCATCTCACTGCCTGTGGCTGGCCTGTCTGTTGGTCATAACTAAAGATGCACCCCAGGTCACACCTGGCATCCATCCCTTACTGACTCCAACACTGAATCCCAACTGGAAATTGGACCAACCGGAAATAGCATTAAGTCCTAATGATGATCTTAAAGCATTCATGGCTACATCTAATTTAGAGCACCAACTGCCTGAGGTACTCTGAATCTGTGTTTTATTCATGTGAAGCAATATACTCACCTAGGATGCTGACAGATGTTGCTTTGCTCTGGAAAATAATGCTGCCACCTGCATTTTTATGTGCACACCAGCGAGTGCCTGGCATAGCAAAGAATTATTGCACACGTGCCACAGCACAGATGCAGCATGGAGCAGGATTAAAACAGACTGGGGACAGTAACTGTTAAAGTGTCAAATGACACAACCTCTTCAGAACTGCTCAATGTGTCACGTAGCATTCAGACATTTTTCTTAGCACAACTCACCCAATCACCAATTCAAACAAATAGACTGCTTATAAAACCACAGAACCGAGCTGTAAAAAGATACAGTTCTCCTCTGTGTCCTTATTTTGCATTTTTTCTCATTAGAGGAGGAGCAGTTTTGTTAGAAATGCAATTGCTAATTTGGAGACTCTAAAAAGGTCCTGAAGTTCTGCCCCAAAACATCCATTTTTAAGATGTTGATGTTTATAATGCACAATAGAACTACAGGATTTGGAATCAGTGTGCTTTATATTATTTCTTAATTACTAGGTTCCTGGAGTCTCTATAAAGAAAAGGCACATCCTTTTCACCTTTAAATGAAAGATTAATTTCTAGTACCCCACAGATACAGAGAAAGGTTGATACATGAAGATATATGAAGGTCAGAGGTTTAAAGAAAATCCACATGCAGCAAAGGGCAAAACCATTTTAATTTCCTAGGATTTTTAGGTAGTGTGTATGTGGATAGCAAGAGCTGACTAATCATTTTGAGCACCCAGTTCTGACAAAACCTTGGTATTGCTGAAGTAGGTTTTACATCCACTTTGTCCATGTGTTCTTAATAAAGGAACTGGAACAAAGTTTACTGAAATCAGCAGTAGGGTGTCAGCTAACACAGAGCTTTGGATCAGACCCTTACACACTGTAAGCCCTTTTATATTGCAGGTCCATGCTATGGAGACAGAGCTGTCATCTAAATTATATTTATTTTCTTTCAAAATGTAGTCTGGAGGCTAAATCAGGAGTTGGGCTATAAATGAAAACTGCGCTTTTTTATACTTCTCCTATTTACCAAAATAAGGAGAACTCTCTGCAAAGGAAACAGATTTCAATGGAGAAGTCTGAGTATGGAGCTGACCCAGGGTCTCATGTGTTCTCTATCAGAAAAACTCCACGGGCCATGCTACCTTACCCAGTTGTCCCATCCCATCACTGCTGCCTCCTGCAGCACAGCTGCAGATTTCATGACACTCAGCTGAGTGCAAGTGCACACACCATCTTAAAATGAGCTCGGGAAGTAAGAGGATACACAGTACCATTGAGATGGAACAGCACTAACTATTGCTTGTAATCAGGGTTGCCTTTTTAGCTGGTAATCTTTGGGTAGCATTGAAACATGCCACAATGCTTCAAAAAAATTAAAAATGAGTAAAATTCAGACAGTGCTCTGTCACAAACTAAAGGATATCTACTGACTCTTAACCCAGGAAAAAAGGGCTTTTTACAGGGCCGTGTAATCAATGCTTAGCAAGGGTCTGTCCTAGGTAAGTAGTCTTCATAAAAAATGTGCTTCTAACATACCAAAAATTGAAGTTTCAGAGAACCTGTCAAACTTGGTTTGCTTTGTGTTCTTTATTTTGGTCTGCCATTAACTTGCTTTTAATGTGACAAAGATCTTCTGGATCTACATTTTCAAACACATCCCTTGGATTTGATTTTAACATAACACAGTGTCACTACTCAGAAGTACTGCGGGCTTTTGACACAAATGAAATGCAACTGTCTTGAGCTTCCAGTGTCTATCTAGGGGATGCTTCTGGGTACTCAGAACACTGTCTCCCATTCTGCAACTCCCCATCTGGTGGTAACAGTACTTACCTATCCTTCTAGGAAAGCTACTGCGCTTTCAAAGCATGAGTCACAGCTCACAAGGAGGCGTTCAGATGCAGGCTTTGCACTGACAGTATTATTGTTGCAAGGCCATTTTTAATAGCAAATCTGAAGGTATAAGTCCTTTTCCTTTTAAAGAGAAAGCCTGTCTTTGCTTAAACCCTTATCTAGAGAACTCTAAACATAGAGATTGTTAGCTCAGGCACTTCACCTCCTCTTACGCTGAGAAACTGAAATTCCAAAGGGGGAATCTACGCATGTTTTCATTTTATCTGCATACATCCAGTTGTTAAATCTACGTGGCTGGCAACATCCTGAGGCACAGAGCAGCTTCAGCGGAGGCTGAGCTATTCATAGGCCAGCATGCTGGGCTGGGAGTGAGCTCATGAGCTCACAGCCTCCCAGTGCCAGCTGCCAGCTCGGCTGGGACATGTAAAGGGAGCGAGGGAAAATGCGTGTGGGAGGAGGGAGGCATGGAGGGGGGGGGAAGAAAGGGGACAGGATGTTAGTTGCTAACATTTCATGTTTAGATCTGCCAAAATCGTGTTGTAGGTCTCTGTGTTTACACCTCTGCAGTAAAGGGTGGCAGGCTTTGCATTGTGTGAGACTGCTGCGCTCCAGGCTGACATTTGGAGCTACAGCTGCCTGCTAGGGGCGACTCAGAAGGAGCAATGTGCTCTGACGAGGGACATTTCTGTTTCACAACACACCAGCAGCTGCCTCTCTTCTCAGTAAGATACTGGAGTGGTACTTAGGGCTAGACCAGGGCTACCTACCAAAGCCAAGACAAAAAGCCAGCAAGGAGTATCGGGATTACTGCCGTTTATTTATAGCAACCCCCACAGGTTAGGGGACCATCCATTTTAATTACCATACCTCACACACAGGCACCTTCACATTTGTAACCACTTGTTTTTACTCCTCTCCTTAATGCACTCATCTCCCTAATAACTGAGTTAGCTTTATAGTTAACTTCAGCAGCCTGACCAACTTTAACATAAAATTGCTTTAGCATCAGGGCTTCTGTTACAAGCAAAAATCAGTGTATCTGAATTAAGATGCTGTGGCTGCAATCAGTGTGACCATCTGAGCTGAGACATGCCAAGAAGTGGCTTGTTCTGCACTTGTGAATAGCAGGTTTTGTGCTACTCTTGTGGTGACAGGTGAGAAGGCACCAAGAGCTCCATAGTATCAGACCCTGTATTAGGGCCTTTAAGGCAGAGAGATATAAAAGCAGAAAGCCAAGGAACACAGTTTACTGCAGCTGTGTCCCACCAGGCCCTGCTATGCTGACGGATGTAAATGTTATTATGAGGCACTGCACTGTAGTAAGATTCACCATACCCCGCTCTGCACTGCCCAGATGCTGGCTCGGTGCCAAACCTGCACCAAACAAACATGCCATGCCCCAGCATCTCTCTTCTCAGAGCAACATGAGCAGTGCAGGCTCCCCCATCCTTCCTCTAGGTCCCAACCATCCTTTACAGCAAAGGCACATGAGCAGAGCAAGACTTTCCCCTGTGTGTGGCCAGCACACTCTGGAAGAAAGGGACACCATGAAGGAAAATCCTACAGCAAAAGGAATTGGCAGGAGGATGGACTCCAACTGCCATTTTAAACAAAAGCCTTCAATATAGAGCAAACTCCCCAAAAGGCAACTCATGTGTGTCCTACCACTAATTCCAACCACCTGGGACACAGCAAGGGGACATGTGGCACACCTCTTTGTTAGTGCCTGCAGACATTCCTCCAAAAATGTTAACATCTTGAGAGCTGGCAGTATTACTTCTGATATTATGGAAGAGCAAAATAATAATCTCTTGCCAGCAGTTCAAAAACATTCCAACATGGTGAGCTTAACAGGCCCCTGAAGAAGCCATGGTTCTCTTCCCAAGCTGATTTTGCCATGTATCCCTGTTCAGTGAAGAGCAGTATTGACACACAGTTTCCCAGAAGAGGCTGCTGCAAAGCCAGAGGCATCCAAGCATCAGTATCACAAGCACCTTATGTTTACACTTCAGTGCATTGATGAAAGTCTTCAGTGCAGGTAGGTTCCACAGTTCTCATCTTCTGGGGAAACCAAGACCTCCTCTAAGCCCACCCTGTGCATGCAGCAAGGCTAAAAGGAGCTGCTGGCTCCACCTGTGGGAGGAATTGCTGGAGGAATGGCACCAAATTCCCACCCACCTCCCTGACATAGGAGGCTGCTTCCACAGCTGCAAACCCAAATGGGCTCTCAGAGCCTCCACTGCCCAGCAGCTGTACTGGCTATTTTCTGCTGAACCAGGGCCTCAGTATTTTCAGCCACAGAAAAGCCTTCTTGAACTCACACACGCCCAAAGGCCTGTGTATAAATTGAATTTTGTGAACCAATAGTGGCATTTTTCCTTGCTATAAATATTACCAGGGAAAAAAATGAGATTTTAATAGATTGATGTTTCAACCTACTTTAAACTCACAAAGATATGAGGCCTTATGTCATCGTTACAGTTACTACATGTGATCCTGTAGTAAGAAGCGAGCTAGAAATGAGTACTGGATGAACTCAAAAGCTTGCAACTCCTGCCAAAGCAAAGTCTGTCACAAGTTGCTAAATACATAACCACGCAAGTTAAAGAGACCCACACACTGATAAGTCAGTATTTCAGGGTGATGAGCCTGCCCTGCACCAGCTATGAATCAAAAGGTCTTTAATCTTTCTTTGGCTATGGGCTTTCTGCATGGATTTGGAGTAAGTCACTATCTGAACTTCCATTAACCCCCTTCACTCCTCTTCTCCCTGAACTGAGATCTGTAGATTGTACCCACTTACTCTGTCCAGAGCTGGAAGTACAAACATGCTGATGAACTGCTTAGATACCACAGTGATCAGGCACTGTCAAGTTTTATAAAACGATACTATCAGGCCAATACTTTACAGTGAAATTATTTGGGGGTGACAGAATTAGAGACAAAAGCACTGATGTATGCTGGCACAGAAATCCCAGCTTTGGGCAGCAATGTATCATGGAAGCAGCAGGCATGCATCAGGTACAGCATACTATTCCCTCAACACAGAGAAGACACCATCAACTCATGTCTTTTCTACTCTTTACTGTATATATTTAAGCTTTAATGTAAGCTTTCTATTATTGCATAGCTTTGGGAAGATGGGCTTGTCAGCTGCTCTGACAAAGCAGCTTTTAACTGAATGAAGTTGCTGGACTGGCATCTTGATACAGACTCCCTTCTTTAGTTGTACTGGATGTTGGGATGGGGCTCTCGTGGGCAGTCTCAGTGGTCCACCAGTTCCCCAAACATGCTGAAGTGGGATAGGGATAGAGGTAAAGATTTTATTAGTGCCACAAGTCTGACTAAAAGGGGAGTTTTGCCAAGACCAGATATATCTGTGAAGGCAACCTCATTAAAGCACCCTCTGTGAATTGTTGGTCCTCTGAAGCAGGCCAGCAAGATTTATTTCTAGGTGCCTCAAAAACTGCCCTGGAATTCAACATTAAGATTTCAGCTTTTCAAAAACTGGTAAAAAAAAGCTTACCTCAACTTTTTCTATATACAGCTTCACACTGGAAAGTTTTTCTTATTATAACAGGAACACTTTCATTTGCTGTTTGTTGTAAACTGGCCAGTTCACCCTACTAACTTTTGAGGAGGCCGAAGGTCACCTGGGTTTGCACTGAGCACATTTGGGCAGAGTGGGATACCACAAAACCACCTTAGTTAAGGTTATGCAGAGCTAACAGCACACACTCATTAACAGCAACAAGCCCAGCACAAGCAGCTTGAGACAGCATCCCCAAACAAACTGTGCACATGGACAGAAGTGCAAGGCTGGCTTTCATGCTCTCCAGTGCTTGTTACAAAAGAAATAATAATTATTTGCACACTAACCAAATGCTTCATCTGACCACTAGGTCCTCACTCTGCAACCTACTTAGACAACATTTTAAAGCCATGTTCTGAACCAATTACTATTGAAGACCAAGACTATGATAGTAATAAGAAATGCACTTTGCTGGCATAAATTTGACTAGTTTGTGTTTACGTCAGTGAGATGACAACCATGAAGTCAGTCTTTGTGGGAAGAGTCTCACCCTTCAGGGTATCAGCTTTCTGGAAATGGCGCTGTTTCCTACAATTCTCATGGAATCAATTTCTTTACTGATTTCAGGCCTAACAAAGATATAAGTCTGGTTACAGCTGATTCCCTAACTCAGCTATATGTAGACCTAAAAAGCTACACTAGTTCAGGCAGCAGTTGTTCCATTAAGCATAGGAATAACATGGTTAGAAATTACAGCTTCAGTCTATGTGAGTTCAGTGAGATTGTCTTACTAGTTGCTCTTTACAACAAGGAAGCATGTCTGAGGTCATGTGAGACCAAAGCACATGCTCACGCTGCAAGAAGAAGTTCTGATATAGGGAATACACAACTTTACAGAAACCCATGCTGCGTTTCTGTACATGCTCTGCACCTCCTTGGGAGGTATCTGCACCTCCTGGGGTCAGGCTCTTCACAAACTCTTTCAAATAAGGGATCCCCAGAAAGCTGGGAATATTCTAACCCCGGGGACTGAGCCTGGCCTGTGGCTGGTGCCAAGCAAGCTAAGTTAAAGAAAAGATTACTTGAATCGTGGAGCCCTTTAGAAAACACTAGACCAGTGACCCTCCAAACATACAGTATTTTATCCATCATTAAAGTTACTTAAGAGCCATGCCAACATCACAGCATCTTTCACAACTGGCTGTAATAATCTTAACCAAGTGAATCACTTGAGTTGTCTGGTACAGCAAAAGAAACCCAGGTTATCTCAAAGGCAGTGGCTGAGAATTACATGTTATTATTTTCCACCTTTAGTTTGAACAACTCTTTGTAGCTATCTGAGTGCTGTAAACCACTACCGAGGCAAGCTGCGGCAGCCTGCCTCTCCATCCGACCCGAGGCGGCAGAGGCAGCGTGTGCCCTCTGTGCTGAACGGGGCACATTTCCCCACCTGAAGGCCGGGGGAGGGTCGGCACCCCGGGGAAGCGGGGCCCGGCCAGGGGCGATGCCCGGCCCGGAGCACTGCCCTGCAGGCGCCGGGCATCCCCCCGCGCCAGCGCCGGACGATGCCGCGGCGCCTCGGCCCCAGCACCGCTAAAAATAAAGCCCGTCTCCGCCTGCCCGCCCTCGGGAATCGAGGTTGGATCGATGGTTTTCTTTTAAAGAAGGATTTTATCAATCTCCCCCCACCCCCGCGAACCCGCCTCTTAACCGCCCGGCCCGGACCACAGCCCTGTGAATAACTTCAGCGCCGGGATCGCCGCCGGGCGGGGGGACGGGGCCGGGGGTCCGCGGGCGGCGCTCGGCACTCACCTGGCCGGCGGTGTCGTAGAGCCCCAGCAGGTACTGCTTGCCCCCGACGGTAACGCTGACTGCGAGGGGGGAGAAACACAGCAGATGAGGGGGGCGAAGCCGGCCGACCCCTCTGCCGGCCCCCCCGGCAGGACAAGGCCGGGGGATGGAGGGAGGAGGGAGGGGAGAGAGCGGCTGCCGCCCCCGGCGGTAGCGGGGCCCCCCGCCCGCTCACCTGCGTAGTGGTCGAAGACGGTGGGCACGTACTCCTCGGGGAAGGCGTCGTTGGCGTAGCTCATCAGCAGGCACGTCTTGCCCACGGCGCCGTCCCCCACCACCACGCACT
>VZRX01001240.1:33765-183281 GCA_013398075.1 Notiomystis cincta
GGCGCTTCCCCGCCCCGCAAGTTTCTTGGGCGCTGCGGGCGCCCCGTGCCCCGCGCAAGCGGCGGGGCCGCGGTGATTCTGTGGTGATCCCCCATCACCGCCCTGTGCCTACAAAGGAAACTCCGGTAGCATCCTCTGTGTTAGCCCCTAACTGTGCCGGTAAGTGTGGAAATAACCAGCGGGATGCGAAAGGATTTTGTTCTGCGCTGAGTTTATTGTCTTTGTGTCTGAAATTCAGTATGGGAACAGATTTAAGAACACCAACGTGTGTCATTTGAACGGGCTTGAGTACCCGTTTGCAAGGCTAAAGGACCAGAGGACAAGATCTAGAAAGAGTCGATACTGCCTGAAAAATGAGTGAAATCATGCTCCCACTAGTGTCAGTGGCCCACTGTTCAGTGGTACTAGGCTGTCACCTTAGCAAGCTGTTTCCAACTTCACATTTTCAAATGGTGTGAAATACATCTACAGTCAGAAACAACTGCCTTTTTTAGTTTACAATTTTTCCAGATTTATGCTATAAGCCCTGTCCAATTACAACAAAAACAGCACACAACAGGAGCAAGCAAGCCACGAGGAGACCTCTGTGTTGTGTAGTTCATGTTTCTATTTGATCTGACATGCTTCAGGGAGAAAATAAATGCAAATCCCACATTGCACAAAGCTTATCTGAATATTCAATAAAACACATTTTCAAACCAGGACAAAATACAAAAGTTATTACTCTGCAAGTTTTTCAGCTTAGTCAATCAAGCTTTCATGCCTTCAGACCACAGAGGGTGTGAGCAGGACTGCTCTGGTGCAATCTCTTCACAGTTCATCCAGAGAGCATCAAACCCATGAACAGACAGAGGCTGCCCCAGGAGGTATTTCCTCAGCCCTTGGAAAATGCCAGCTATAAAAGAGAGCTGGATTTACTCAGAAGTCAGTCAGCTGGCAGCCAGCACAGGACTCAGCACACAGGTCTCCCAGACTAAACTTTTCCTAATGAGCAGATACGTCCTGCATGAGCAGCTGTTTCAGGATGGATTATGGCACCACATCCAGGAAAACTGTTTAGAAGTTTCCTGGTATCCATAAGGGACTTGCAATCATGCAGATACTCAGTGGCCCAGGTGACATCCACTTCCCCTTGCCAATGTATACATTTCGGAGTACCCAGCACTTACATTCCACAGCACCAGCACCCCAGGCTGCTGTTCACACAATTGATGGGAAGTACACTTCCTCCACTCTGCTGCTTGCTTAATTGCTAGCGTTGCTTCCCAAATCCTGTAATCATCATTTTGAACTTGCACAATCTCAGCCAAATGACTCTCATCCAGTCCTCCATCTTGCTCAGACAATGGATAGCCAATTAGTCTGCACTAAATATTTAGAGAAAATGAAGATACAGAGCTGGCAAACTGCAACACTCACCTCTGCTCTCTCCTCACCAGGCTGGCTGCTTGTACATCCAGGGAATCACATGGCTGCAGGACTGGGACCTTGTGAAACCTAACAAGAGTCCCACAGTGATATGGCTCAATGGAATCACCTGTAGGGGTGTTGGACTGTTGGTTTCATCCACAGTATAAGGACTTATTTTGTTTTTCACCCTTTGCAGATGTCATTTTCCAGCCAGCACCCACAGCAGTGGGATAAGGAGGATGCAGCTGTAAGGAGAATACACACTTGGAAAACTCCTGGGAATTCCTTTATTGCCTTAAACTCCTCTGGCTTTCAGCAGCTCCTCAAGAATGTTACAGCCTCTGCTCAGTGTCGACTGACTGGCTCAGTGGAGGTTTCAATTCAGCTGTATGGGCACAATACCTTATCACATCCTTCTTTCATATAGATTAACAATCTGTTCTGTGTAATATGCTTTCATTTTTCTGGAGTACAAATATAAACAGTGCTAAAATAATTGCCTATAACAAATATTATTTTAAATGTCTTTATTAAAGACACTCAATCTAGCCATTTTCTTTTAACTTCTTTCATAAGGTCGTAAAATAAACCAGAATGAAATGTTAAAAAGAAACTCTTATCATCTTAGTGATATTTAAAATGTATTTTTATTCCTCATTGTTTGCTACAAAGTTGATAGGAAATGAAAAGCAGTTCCATCTAATTTTTCACAAAAGGGACAGTTTCTTACTAGTTCCAGGCTAGGTGCTGAATGGTTATTTTAGTATCAAATATGATTACTAACCAGCCCATTTTTTCATTTAAGGAATTAAAATTTTGCTTTGTAGGATTTCTGTAAGATTTCTATATGCACATAAGGCTAAGCACTCATTGGGAGGAAGAAATGTAACTAGATTACCCTTAGAAATAAGGTCTGTTCCAAATAATTCAGGTCAGTAATGGAGGCAAGTGTACAGAGAAGGTCTAATAAATGATGAGAGGCCTATGAGAACACAAATCTAGTGAAACTCCATAATGATTGGGCAGCTGAACATTTCTTGGAAGCAATTTCTGGGGTATACAGACTTTGCAAGTGGGAACATGGAATGGGACAATGAAGTAGGATGAAAAAATCCTTCATCTGAGTTGCCAGCAGGGAAAATAGAAGAGAAAAGAATAGAGCCAGGCCTTAGTACAAGCAGAAAAAGACCTGTCTGGTCTATGGAACCAGGGAATAAATGGTATTAATCATGTAATCAAGACATTCTGGAAAGATAGATCTGTCCATGTCCATTATTAACATGTCTGTGAATTTAAGCTAGAAATTGACACAATATAGTTATTTTCATCAACTGTTCTGCCACTCTGTGTTGTGAGTACACTCCAGCAATTCACTGTCCCAATTCTCCTGTTCAGCTGCCAGATAAACTGCAATGCCTCACTTTGTCACTGGGTTGATGTGCATCACTGGAGTGTGGCCATGCCTCTCCCTACAGAGGTGGACATCTTCCCATCTTGGATGAAATGACTTCATGGAAATAGCTGATATTTGAGGAAGCACCCCTAAAAATGCCAAAGCTCCAAGTGATGTATGAAAAACACTCAAATTAGTCCCACAAAGTCCATCATAGGATTACCTGTTTTTAGGCATCCCTGTCTGTGGGAGATTGGAGCCATGGTGTATGGTTCTCTAAAAGAACTTCGAGACTTACAGGGAATGTTAAGTCTTCAGGAGTCAGTGAAAAGGGCAATGCCATCTGAATGCCCTGTTTGCACCATATTGTCTTTCAGAACAATCAATCTCTCATCCTCAAGCAGAGCTGTCCCTAAGCAGAAGGTTACACCTGAGGGAACATAACACAAGCCTGGTTTTTAGTCAGAATAATTTACTGTTTTCGCAAGTGGTGAGAACACCACTTTTACAGTTTGTTAATCTGATCATTACAGGTTTGCTTTTCTACCCAAGATTAGGTAATGCTGAGAATGTGTCTGTATCTGAGTTAATATAGAGGAAACAAATCACATATTTTTAATATGTGCCAAAAAAGGATAGGCAATTTGATAGTTGCAGATCTAATTCCTTCTGAATGCCAGTTTGCACTCTAATTTCCTCTCAATTTAAGGGGTCACAGCTGTGTGCTTGCCTTCCTTGTGCCTTTTGAGAACATGGTGATACCTCCAAGCAAGGGCAATGCACTGTATGAAATCAGAGTGACAGGATGACACATTTTTGGTCAGCTGCAGCAGTCATCTGCTAGAGCATTCTGGCTCTTCACTGCACCTGTACTTGGTCCCCTTCTCAGAATGGGGATGAGTGTTGCAAACAGGGGAAACATCACTTCTTCCCTTCAGAGGGCAACCTGAAGGGTTGTGCTGCCCTACCTGGAAAGCTCCTGCACAGGTCTCACCTCATTCTGGTGTGCTGCTGCAGCGTGTGGTCCTTTATTAACATTTCCTTTCTTTCTGCATGGATGTAATCCAGACGGGAGTTTTCACAAAAGCGAAACAGTAGCAATATAGCAAAAGCGAAAGAGTGGCACCAAGACCAAAACTAGACGGCATTGCTGAGAATGAAATACAATGTTTCAAAAATAAATCAGCACTGGCCACTGCAAAGTGTCACAATCACTACTCTGTGCCTTTTTTCTTAATAACTGTACTACAGGAGCTTTAAAAGTGGTCAAAGAAAATACATCAGTGGAAACATTTTCTCCGAAAAATCAGATCCTTTGAGAAGAATACCTTTTGAAATCATGTCAATTCCATGAAAATGTTTTAGGAAAGACATACAAATGTTCTGACAGCTTCAAAGCATTCCATTTTTATTTTTTTCAGAGCAAAACATTTTAATTTCTAAATCACTATGGTTTCAGTTTAAGTTGGCATAGTGTTAGCATACGGTGTAACATAAATGAAAAGGTGCCATCATTAAACATTTCAGTCAGCTTCGCTTTTCTTGCAAAAGTGTTGGGGTTTTATAAGGACTGCAAAATTTTCAGATTGCACTGCTAATTAGAACAAAGACAAATCTCAAAAACGTTCATAAAAGCTAAATTTTATCCTCTGTACAGTGTATGTCCTCATACACATGGCAGGGCTAAAAGAGATATTAAGAAAAAGAAAAAAGAAACAGCTAATTAAAAAAAGGAACAAAGGTGTCTGGTTCAGATAACTTCTGAGAGGGTACTAAATTTCAAATATGAGAAATCCACAGATCCAGGCCCATGCCTAAATTTAATCTTGTGTTTTATTCAGGCTGACATAAAATTCAGTTTTCCACACAAGGATTTAAAGCACCAGAGAGAATAAATCCGCTGGAAACTTGGTGAGATTAGGGCCTCCCACAGGTTTCTTGAAAAATCTTGAATTTCAAGATAGAGTATTAAAACATAAAATAAATTATGCCAGAGATTTTTTGGTACTATTTCATATTCAGTGAAGGAACCTGAACAGAATTAAATTTCTATTCAGCTACTTAGCACTGGGCTAAGTGTCAGGAAGCAGCAATTCTGTTCCTCAGGCCAACCTGATAACAATGCCTTGCAGTTCACCAGGCATTTTGTTGGAAATAAAATCTGCATCATGGTGGGGCTTTTTTTACAGCTAGAGTCACCACCATTCCCATGGTGGTGAGAGAGCACTAAGCACTTAAAACCCTCAGTTAAGACCTCTGTGGCTCCATACATCCCACAGCATCAGAGCATCCCTTTCAGGGGTGCTAGGAAATACACACCTCTGACTATCCCAGGGCTCAGGACCGTGTAGTCTGGCATGGCTGTTGTGTATCATGGTGTACCAAAAGGAGAATGAAATAAAACCTTAAACCTTGGCTCACTGCCACAGACCAGAAGAGGTATTGTTACATGAATGGGACAGGATTTGTGAAAGGAATACTGGCTCCTTTCTGTATTTTGAAACAAAACTAATCCCTCAAAATATCTGGTTCTGGAAAGTTAAAATTGAGTCCTACATGGCATTGGTGAGTTCCCTGGGAGAATCATGGTGTTGCTCCATTCAAAACTACCCCAAAAAATGTTCTAGGGATGCCACAGTACTGACAATTGAGTCTTAGTGTTTGATAATATACTCTGACTTTGTTTAATTTACTAGGATAGATGTCATCATTGCAAGGCCTATGTGTTCCAAATTTCATTTTTATGGAGCTGCACTAATCCAATGCAAATTATTTCCCTTGATTCTTATCAGTAATTATTATGTATTAAATCTGGCAAATCTGGTAATATTTCCCTTTGTGCAAAAAACAACTAACCTACCAACAAATCCTCCAGCTCTAGATATATATGCATGAAAAAATACTTTTTAAATTCCACTTGTTATAAATGAATCTGTGCCTGAAACTGACATCTGGCTTTTCCCCAACCTTTGATGAAGTCTGGATTTAAATTTGAATTTTCATGAAGTCTGGACTTTTTTCAACAGGTTCTTTGAATTTGATTCTAGATCTGCTTGACAGACAGAAGCAAGTCCCTAAATTAGTTAATTTTCTGTACACCAGTAAGATTCAATTGTAAAGTCAAATGGTGATACAAACATCTTTCTTGATTTAAGGATGTTTCACACATAAAAAATGTAGCCACATTTTAACCCACAACAGGTACCTGCTTCCTAGTGAAATAAAGTCTATCATCATGTGGAGGTAAGGAATGGTGGTGGATGGGATACTGAGAAATGGGGGTGAAGAACAGAAGTGAGTGGGGACCCTGCAGTACCCCCACTCAGTCCTGCTTTAGGGCCCAAACCCACCTTGCACTGGTAGGGAAAGATGGGTCCTTCTTTGGCTGTCCCCTTCAACAACTTGTCATGTAATATCTGGCATGTGGAGAGTGCTGGAGGGCATTAAAAGCAGACCTGAGAACAGAAATCCAGGCTTGGGGAATCTACATGTGCAGGGGACATGGGCTGTAAGCAGCTGGCTGTGAAGCATTAGAAACACCTCAGGTGCTAATAGCTTCTAAAAAGCTAATGGTTTAATAGGGCTGGAAGAGAGGAGCATGCTGGAAATTTTCTCAGGCAGGGTTTTGTATATCCTGATGGGAAGTGGAGGGAAGGGAGAAGAGACCCATCATTTTCTTCTTAGACATTTATTGGAATAAAAGTGGAACTGTAATTTCTGAGGATTCTCTCATCACAGTGTTGATAACTTCACATGCCAAGGATTTCAGTGAGTGCTGACAACCTCCTTCCACAGAACAACAGAGAAAACAGGACTTCAGAGTCACATGTTTATTTGGTTTCATTAGTGTTGTTGAAATAGTACCTACAAGCACCTAAAGAACCTCTAATATCTAAAAAAAAGAGTCCTTATTATAAACATTACTTTGCTGGAAAACTTTGCTGATATATAGTTAAAGCTGCTCACTTGCTTCCATAAAGTCAATATCAGCAAAATTCCAACTTCTGAGAAACCAGGAAATAGAGAGGATAACGAAGCAATATTCAATTCCACCTTTATAGCAATGCTTAATATATTTGTAATGGAAATAATTTGTCTTTTCAGTGAGTGACTTTCAGAGAGCATAGGATGCAACACTACAACTCGGGCACCCCTTGTCTTTGGAAAAGTGGACTGTATTCTGTATTCAAAATGCCACTTCTTTTACATGCATGCTCTGACCCAATTTCCTAGAGAACAATTCCATGATAATTAAATTTTATCTTTTCCCCCAATTCACCATTCAGTCACACACATGTTATTAAGCCCAGAGAATATTTTTCCTACTTTACTTTGCACTTTGCACTTTTGATCCCACCCACAGGAGTGATGACCCCTGTGGGGCTGAGGCCCCATCTGAAGGTATGGCCTCCTGCTTTCCCTACTGTTAGAGTTTACCAGGTTTTGTACAATTTGACATGGCAATAATCAACTCAGCAAATACTGCCAGTTCCCTGTTCCCATTGCCAACTCCCAGGAGGGGAAAATAAAGGTTGCTTGAATGTTGACCTAAACTCTGTATTTCCTGGCTTCCAAAAGTCTGAATTTTGCTGAAGCTGATATTTTATAAGGGCTCCAACTACTGCCAGGAAATCCTAACTCTGCATTAATTAAAGGGTTTTGTCAGTCACTGAAAATGAAGGATGCTTTAAAGACCTGATATTCCCTATTTCCTTGAGTCTCAAAATATATTTGAGAGAGCATCTTTGCAATGTGTTGGTCTGTGATTCAGGATGAGAAAAAAATTCTGAAGAGTCCTGAAGTTTCTACTGAGGACTAGATGCATTGGTAGGCTGGGATGGCTTTTTTCTGTGTGGGGGATGGTAGTTTGGTTTTGAACACTTTTCTGCTGACTGACTCTTTTATATCCGGTGAATGGTGTTCACCACCATTTTGCTATTTTATTTATTGCTCTCATGGGTTCTGTTTTAAATGAGAGTCAGAAAACACTGAGCTAAGGATGAGCTGGCTTCTTCAGCAGCTATATACAGTGAAACTAGCTTTTAGAAATGTATGTATAACTGAAGCCTAAAACACTGCATCAGTTTTCAACTGAGCTCAGCTTCTCTCTCTTCAGGAAAAAAAAAAGAAAAAGGATCATTATCACAAAATACTTGGTAGATCTCACTGGCACACTTTACAGCTGGGTTTTCAGAAGTATTTCAGTGAGCTCTTTGAGTGAGATACATGAACACCTTTTAAAACTGATCCAAGCTGTGTATGGATGAAAGATAGAGTGAAGCTGAAGTTTTGACCCAGGACTACGGATAATCCAATCCTTTAGTTCAAGTTCTGCCAAAACTCAGCCACAAACTCATTACTGAATTTTCAGTTCTAGAGCTCTGTAACAGGATGGAAATGCTGGGGTGTGACAGTAATACTGACAGAAGAGTAGAGAGGAAGGACCAGTGGTGTCAGTGGAAACATGGGATGCACAGGTCTCACCCCTTCCATCCTCTGATGTAAATTTGTACACCACAGCTGCCTCTCAAAGGTAACTGAAACCTTCTTGACCTTCCACTTCCATAACCTGAAAACTCTCCTTCCAGGATGGCTGGAAACCACTGTGGTGGCAAGGGCAAAGAAAAAGTGTTTTAAAGTCAATTCAAGCATTTGAAATTTTCAAAGAATAACAGGAAGAAATGTTTTCCATTGGAAAACTGGCATTATCCTGCCAACTTCAGAATGGTGAAACACCTCAGAAGGTGTTCATGGATATTCATAAATAGGTAGGAGCACACTGCAACCAAACTCACTGCTCCTTCCACCCATTAAACCATCATCAGAAAGTGGTGGTTGATGCTGGGCAGTATCAAGAACTCAAGGAGATAAAAACTGATGTAGACTTCAGCTTATAGGAATAGATTTTGAGAAGAATTCAGCAGTGGCATGAGTCAGCCCAGTCACATCAGCTCCTGTTATGTCTGAATTTGGTCAGTGGATGAATCTAAACAAATAAAATCTTGCTTTAGAAATAAATTTTACATAGCCTTTGTGCAGTTGAGCAGTGCAGGAGAGGAATAAAAGGTATTCAAGCACAGACAACTCCAACACTCTCCCTGAGGAAGATTTCTGTGGCAACCAATGATTAAGTGTGATTGAAGCCATGCAAAATATTTTCAGAGAGCTGTTTTTTTCCCAGGTCAAAACAGGCTTGCTTTTGAATTCACAAATTCCTAAATGAAATTGGCCACCTCCTCACATGTTCCAATGTGTGCCCCCTTCCTCTCCCAGAAATAAGTAATATGATCATCTGTTCACTAGAATGACTGCCAAAATCCTGGGAGTAATGGTTGTAAATATTTTTAATTTCAAACTGGTTGAGTTGTTCTAGAATTGTCTGTTGGCTTCAGACAAATCCCACTTCTCTTACTCACCATCCAGCTTCATGTTCATCCTAAGAGTCAGTAGAAAATTCTCCTCCATGTTTTCAGACAGAGAACTGTACTCTTCGAGTTATCCTTTAGCTGGAAAAGATAAAGATGCCTCTGTTTCATGTGTGTGGGTCTCTAGTATCTCTCTTACTGACCACAAGAAATCCAAAGACACAGACACAGGGACATAAGCATTTGCAGAAATAACTTCACATTATAAAGTCATCAGAGGAAAGTAATATAGGCCACCTTCCCCCTAAGATAGGAACACTGCTGTGCTTATGAATGACCTTAATTTTGAACAGCCTTACAGAGTACTCTGAAATCAGAGAGAACATCAACACCTTTCCTGGGAGTAGGGCTGGATGTAGTGTAGTTGTGTGGAAGCCAGCTTTGTGTGTTTGCATGCAAAGCTGCTGCCCTAACACAGACTGCTAGCTCCATTAATTTCCTTCTCTTGCAGCCACGGTGAATCAGTCCTGTTCACGAGGCCATGCCTTTCTCACACAGTGATCTGCAGTAACCAAAACACCTTCCACCTCCTTCACATCACCTACACAAACACAGACTCACCCCCCAGACAGCTCCCAGGTTTGGGACTTGATACACCCATCCTTTCCAAAGAGCACGGAAAAGGGTTAAGTGCTAAAAGCAGAACCAGCAGAAGAGTGCTTATGCTAATGGCAGCTTTTATGCAAGTGCCCTGCCACCTGTCTGACTGACTGCAGGATGCCAGCCTTTGCTCTGCTAGGGTATGCCTAGGAACATTTTAAAGGGAAGTGGCCTGGTTTTTAAAAATCAATACTTAGAGGGGAAAATTTTTGTTTTAAAAAATGGAGCCATGTTACAGAATAGCCACGCAACTGGACAAAAGCATTTCCAGTCGTGACTCAGTCTGTGTCTGTGTGTTTTTCCTACACATGCACAGCAAGTACTTTCTTGCAAGAATCATATTTTTCCACCATATGGTTTTTATTGAGAGGTTTCTTTTTCTTCAAAATCTGTGCTCTGAAGTCATAATTTCCAAAGTCCTAACTTAGTTTGGTTTCATTAAAAATTTTGCCCTCCTAATTTTGTAAAAAAGGTGGAAAGCTGAACTGTAAAGTTTTAAATACTAGAGAATTTTTCAGCAGGTCCAGGGATGGAAGTCTGGGGCCGTATGCTCAGTTTCTGATTGTTGGAATCAGCAGCACTGTTAGCCTCAAGACCAGAAGGCTTAAAAACATTGGCTTAATGCTCATACAAAGATTTGAGCAGGATGTTTTCTTTTATTCTTCTTCCCCACCCCTATGCTAGTACCAAATTACATATATTTCTTCAGATTTCCAACATTTCCCAATCTGGATTAATTTACATTTGGAGAGAGGGTGTGAATTAAACTGTTATAAAAGGCTTAGATGCAGTGCCAACTTGTTACTATGCTGTTTCAAGCATCAAATGCTTTTTCTATTAAGGAAGCTCTCAGAGAATTCCTTGCATCTGGAAATCTCTCTCATTGCAGAGCTTATTTATCAAATGCAAAATATGATGTATACAAATGAAGGCATTCATGGTAACACATCTCCTGCTGCAGTTAGAAGCTCTGCCATACTGTGGCCTACAGTAAGAAGTTGCTGTCTTCAAGGAGATTTCAGTCTGAGTAAAACCTAGCTCCTGCAGGGATGCAGAATGCAAGGGAAGAGTCAGAAGCAACCAGGAGACAAGCAGAGGACAGAGTGCACACCCAGCTGTTACAGCTGACACAGTCAGAACTTTCAGCCTTTGGCTTGAACTGCACCTAACAGTCCAAAGTGAGAAGCTGGGCCTGATAGCACTTCTTAATTCATTAAATACCCAGGAGAGAATATGAAGTCTGCCCTTAACTTCTACCGGTCTTTACCTTGAATTTTCTACAGACATACAATTCCATTTTCTGCCAAGGGATGTGATACAAATCTTGTCCCTAGTTGGTTGCAAACATCACACTCATAGCACACCTGTTAATTATAACACTAAAGCATGGGAAGAGGCTGATTCAAATTTGGATATGTCTAAAGGATGCTGTTATTGATACTTGTATCAGATCTGGGTTATTCACTGTGGGTTTTGCTGGCAAATTGCATTCAAAGTCCATGTAACTTCTCCCTTGCCAGCATTAGCCTCTGCCAATTTTTTTAAGCTCTGTAAAAATTATTCATGGAGCACAAATTTCCCAGAGATTGCAATTTCCATCCTGAAGCATTATTGGCCAACACATCCTCAGGATGCTTTAGTATGTTCATCTACTTGTGATCTTTAGCCTGTCTTAACTTCACACTCATTGCCACCTGGGTAAGCATCTTCTTCAACCGAGGGAATAGGAGCAGGAACTGGTTTCTGGTTTCTTTCTAATAGGCCTGCAGAAGCAGAAGGGATTCAAAGCTTTGAGGGGAATTGGTGTTGAACTGTTTTTCTCCTTCATTCACCTTTTCCAATGAACAGCTACAAGAGCCTTAGAGGTTCTGCCTTCCCCCTTTACCAGATTCCTTTAGGGGTATGTGATGGGTTTTGTAGGGTAGCTACAGAGTACAGCTCCCTCCCACATCACCACTAGCTGTCAGAGACAACCCAAATGCTGCCAGCAAGGATTGTAGTCCTTCTTCCCACCAGTTTAATAGCTTGCTTACTCTTCTCTCTGATTCTCTGTGGAGAGCATAATGCATCAGTTTATAACTCATCAAATGTGACCAGTGGTTTTACAGTGCTTAACAGATGAGATAAATGTGAACTGATGTGAACTGAAAAGCAAGGAAATTGCCAGGCAGCAGGTTTTAAACAATTAGGAAACAATTGCTTTAACATGGTGCTTAATGCTGTTGTGACTCATAGCCACCAATTGTAGAAGCAAAAATTGGTAAGTGTGCTTTAAAAAGATTGGAAAGATTTGTGAAGGATGATTCCACCCTTGGCTATTAAATATGATGATCCAAATGCAACCTCTGACTCAGGAAACTGTTCAACTTTGCCAAAAAGTGCTACAGTGTTCTAGGAGAAAAAACACTCTTCTGAGAGAAATGTTCCCTAAGCATTGACCTTGGCCTCTGTTGATGTTAAATTGCTGAGCTAGCTGAAGTCTGGTATGCCATAATGTTCTTAAATTTTTTCTTAAATCTGCATTTGGCTAACACAGTGAGTAATCTGTGTCATACAGGGGCTAATCTATAACACCTTGCACAGTTCTGATGAATATACTACTCACAACAAATACTATTGCTGGATCCTATGCAATTAAATATGTCTGTGGTTGTAATAATCCAGGGGTTACCCAGCACACAATCTGTATACCTTCTTCTCTGCCATGGTTCACCAAATAAAAATGGAAACTTGTAAACAATGAGAATGTGTCCACACTGTGCTGGCAATGCTTCTAAGTCTGCAATACAGAAGGCAGGCTGCAGAGAGAGAGAGAGAGAGAATGAGAAAACAGTGGTGTGCTGCTGCACCTCCTGACGTAACCCACAATGGATCTGGCTATCCCTGTAGTCAAAAAACAGTCACAGAAAAAAAAAAACCAAATCCCAAACTGCTTTATCCAGTGATTACATAACCTCCACAGCCACACTGCAGCTGAGGTGAGAATCTTGCAGATAGTTTGGAAAAAGGGCTCAAATCCCAGCTTCTCCAAACAGGACACTGCATTCACTCCTGCTCAGCCTAACAGGCTCGGAGCTCTCCTGAAACACAGTGGTTAATTTTGCCACTCCAAACAGTCCCACCCAGGAGACTGCCCTGAAGCTTTTTACAGGGAAAGGATTTAATTAGAATGTGATTTTTGTGGTACAATGCAATACTCAGTACAACAGGACCACCAAAATGTATGCTTCGTGATTTGTGGTGCAGGTTTGCGTAGGCAACTTTTAAGATGATCCCTAGGTAGGGAAAGGGCAAAGGCACCAGAGAGGAGGAGGAGGAGACTTTCTGAGCAGGTTTGAATGTCATAAATGCACAGTTATGGCTCAGTATTTGTATCACAGTTGACAGATGCTGCAGCAGTCACATGACTAGAATATGACCTCATATTTCGGCTCTCTCCCCTCCTCCCTCAGTGATGAGGGCAGTGCTGGCACTTAAATAAGCAGAAGGCATTTCCAGAAGGCTAGTTTGTAAGTTACTTAAAGGAGAAGCCTGAATTTTGGCACAGAGACATACTCTGTACGGACTATTAACAGCTGCTCAACAGTGACAGTGAAACAAAACTCTTTACCTCCACTTGGGAAGGGCACTACAGTTGTTGCTAGGGTAAAAACATTGAATCCCAAATCACATGGGCTTAGATCATCCCTTCCCAAGGAAAAATCTGCAGGAGGCACAGTAGAGGGAAGAAATACCTCCATGACTCTTCACAGTTCACCCTGCAGACAGTGGAGCTGCTGCAAGCTCTGATGTCCTCCAGGGATCTCTGAGAGATGCTGCAGCCACGAGGAGGCCATCTCTGCCCTGATGCTGTCCCAGAAGCCACTCTGGATTCTCTGGCAGGGTGATTTCACTGGAGGATTGAACATCCAGGAAGAATATATTGTTTTATGGAGATTTTGCAGGGGTACTGAGTGAACTCCTAAGTCTATCCACTCCTTTTTGCATAGATTTTGGATTATGCAATTCCCAGAAGGGTCCTGGGAGGAAGACACAGTATGATACTCTCTCAACAGCTGAACACCACTTCAGCAGGAAGGGGAATCCCACCTTTTGCAAATTTCCAAAGGTGCAATTGGCTCCATGGGGGTAATTTTCTATCATAGCACGGTTACATAGGAACCAAAGTTGAGACTGGCTGAGAGGCGAAAGTCCTGAATTAAAATCCCAGCTTTGGCACTGACCTCCATTACAAGTTATACCAATGGGGATGTGTTCTAAAATTGCACTCTAAGAATGTATATTTTAGTGTTTTCTCTCTAATACGGCTGCATTTTGCAGCTATTCACAGACTACAGACCTGAAACTTTTCCATACAGCTTCACCATTTTCCAAAAGATAAAAAGTAAGAATTTTCTGTACAACTACTTGCATCTAAGCCTTCTTTTCTTTAGCGTGGTGTTGGATTGAAATGTGGTACGATTATCCTTGTCTATCAAGAGCAGTGGTAATTCTTTGGAGCTGTAATAGCCCACAGCCTCATTAATGTTGACAGCACACCAGAACTGGTTGGGATTTCTCTGCTTTTGATACACAGGGGGTTTCAGTCACGTTTGGGTTTCAGCTCCATGAAGGTCTTTGCTTGAAAAGTTCTGGCTGCACACCGCAGTGGTTATTTTGATTATCCCAGATGAAGCACGAGCATTCCCAGAAGGACCAGCAGCCCAGTGCCCTGCTGCTCCTGCCCTGCTTTGCTGCTGATCTGTTAAAAGACTTTGCTGAAGACCTTAGTATAATTACTTAGTTTCTTAAGCGAAAGAAAATTAAAACCTGAAAACGTGGGGACAAGAAGAGGTGTGCGCGTGTGTGTTACACCTATGTCAGCTATTACTACTTGACCATAAGCAAGGGTCTTCTAGTCCTTTGGAGTGCGCTTGCGGGGCTGAGCCTTCATCCCCAGCAAGCGCAGAGTCTGTCCTCCATCGCCCTTGAGGCCAAGGGCAGGGCTGCCACACCCGGGGCTCGGGCTTTCCCTCAGGGAGGGGAGCGGTGCCGGCAGCGGCGCAGCCCCACAGCCCCGCAGCCCCACAGCCCCGCTCCCGCCGCCGCCATGTTGGGAGCCGCGCACGGCGCCATCTTGTGGCCCCTGAGGGAGGGCGGCGGGTTGGAGCGGCGCCGGCTGAGGACGCCGTTGTCCTTCTTGTTATGGAGAGAAATACAAGCATTTCAACGTGTTGTAGGGCCCCCTGATTCTCGGCAGAGCGAGCGAGCAGCGGCAGTTTCAGTAGCCCACCTCCCTGTGCTGGGTGGAGATGGGGATTTTCGGGTGTCTCAATGAGGCCCAGCTCCTTCCCAGCATATCGGAAGGCACCTTCCTGGTGGAAACCACACCAGCAGCAAGAAGTGCTGCTCACACTACAACACACCCGTTGCTGAACATGTGAAAGTCCACAGTGATAAATATGCACCATTCCTGTTCACCGTGAGCCTGCACACAACTCCTCCTCCCTGAGAGCTGAAAACACAGCTCTCAGCTTTTCACCGAGATTTAAAAACCTCAGGCGCCTTTCTTTCACCTAGCCTGGCCCGCAATAAGGTGTTTTCTGCTAAAACGTTGAATTAGAAGCAGGTATTTGGGGAAAATAACCTGTTGACCCACTCCACCATTCCTCAAATGCAGGTGGCAGTCGGCAGTGTCACCCTGATGCTGGTGGAGCAAAATTACTTACCCCGGGCTGGAATGGGCTTCCCTCTCTGCTATGCACAGAGCACCTCAGGAAACGCTGGACAGGAGCCTCGTGCATCTTTTGAGGCCTTACATAGCCTTTGGAGCTGGATTTGAACTGAATCAGAATTGCCTGCAGTAGGATAGAGAGCAAAGTGGGATCAGTCACGGTTTTAGGTATTGACCTGTTTGCCACAACATCATCCTTCGGGGAGTCTCATTTTATCTGCCTTCTTGCTAAAGCTTTCCAAAAAGAGTTATTCAAGCCTTTTTACAAACTGCTGTCCTATGTCACTGAATGAAAAGTTTTCAAAGACAGTGTATATTCATTATGTTACAAACATTGATCCAAGTATCTAGGTTTCTACAGGTTTATGCCATTCACTTAGGTGCCAGTAAACAGTTGAACATCTAGCTCTTAGTGTTTATCTCTTAATTTTTTTCCCTTTAATTTTCTTAGCACTGGTAAATTAAGTAGATATCAAATTATTGTTGCTGTTCAGTAAAATGCTGATAGAATGAAAGCAACAAGCAATCTTTCACATATTCTGTGGCATTCATTTGACATTTTAACCACTTAAAAGTAGTTAAAAATCACTTCTAGGATGTAAAGCAGTACAAGGTCTGTGTGTGAGCCCCACCTAAGCCATGAACATTCAGGAGTGAAGGGAGTTTTTTTTCCCAAGATTCTACTAAGCCTGCATGGCTTGAGTGTAGGCCATCCATGGTTTGTATCACTTATACAGCAGACCCTCCCTAACCAGTCTGGGAAAGAAATTTATTCTGTTGGTGAGGGGCCTCAGGATATGCCCCCCTATAAATGTTGTGTGTCACTGTAACGGAAATGTTATTCTGGGGGTAAATTAAATGACAGTACCATTGACAATTTTTCTAGGGCTTTACAATTTTCTCTTTTGACTCGAACTGGGATGTAAATTAAGCTTCAAACTCTGCTTTTCTGCTCACAATCTGCCTAATCAAAGAAGGAGATCCTCCTGAACATTTCAATGCCCAAGTTGCTGGTAGGAGTCCCTGATAGATTTCTCTTTTAAATTTAGCATAGCCCAGAATAGTAACTCTTACATAACATATACAGAGCAAATATGGGACTTGCTATAATTTCAGTGAGAGACTGCAGATTTCCTGCTGAATAACTAAGGCAGACAGCGTTAGAGTCATGCCTCAAATACAAATCTTGAGCAAATAAGCTTATTCTTACAAAGCAAGGGATAATGTTTCTTGTAGGTATCAGAATAGAGTTGACAACCAAATAGACCGTGACAGATCCCAGCTCCTCTCATGTGTCTGTGCATGGCATTGTGGCCTCTGATTACCTCAAAACTTGCAGATGCATCGGACTCCCTGTTCCTGGAGCTAAAGAGAGACTGCAGGGCAAGAATTTGCACTCCATTGTCCACAGGCCACTCAGAAAGGGGAGTTCTTAGACAAATAAGATCTCTGCTTATTCACAGCTAGCTGGCTATTTGTGGAGCATATCCTCCTCCATGCAGCCCGTGTCTCAGATGAGAGGTCTTGAAGAAGCAAAGGCCAGGAGCTAGACCTTTCTGGCATTGTATGTTTGGTAGGCCATCTAGCAAAAGAACTGAAATAGAGCTTCAGTCAATTTTCACCTCCTCTTGCCTTTTGTTTTCCACAGCTTAACACCTCCCCTAACAGTGAATCGCAGAGCAATTGTAGAGCTGGCACATTGTGGTTATGTGTGTGTATGTGACAGCTGGATCTTGATCCCTGCCATGTTCCAGGGGTGAATCTGTGAAATACAGCATCCTCTGAGTGCTCTCTGGCTCTTCAGGCTGACAGCCTTTGAGGACTGTATCTTACTGAGCTGAGTAGGAGTCAGCTGTTCCAGTAGGCAGGACACCAGGGTGCTGCAGCATCCCAGAGTCACTCCAGCACTTGTTATCAGGAGGATGCAGCAAGGACCTTCACTGTTCTTGGTAAGATGGTGGTAGTCATGTAGTCTTGAACAAGATTTCATTTCACTGGGATCTAGAGGTACAGAATCCTAGAATTGCTAGCACCTTGCATATAAAGTACAGGCTGGACAGAATTTGTCCTTGTGTCATTCGACAAGATTATTTACACAGAGGAATTTGCTTAGCTAAGAAACCTGATGGAATCACACACATGTCAAATAAGCAATTACCCCCATACTCATAGGGTTGTGGAGCTCAATCATAGTGACCTATAGTCCCTGCCATTTCCTGGATTGCTTTATAAATAAAAAACCTAACAGGAAAGGCATTAAGTCATGATTAGATTAGCCTTGATTTTGCCTTGAGAATTTTTGATCTGATAAGAAGTATGCCCCCAGCTGATTTGGTAAGGTACCCTTTTCTTGTCAGTATAAATGATGGTGCAGACAAGGCAGTGGAGTCTGAAAACCAGTTCATTACACAGAGGAAATGGATCCTTTTCATTAGAAGGATGATATTGCACCAGTTTAAATGTGTGTTCCTTTTAACCTTGCTGATCCTGGTGAAGTTTCCCTCACTAGTACAGAGTGTACACACACACACACTGCCACACGGGTTGAACTAAAGCAGTGTGATGCAATATTTTTTAGCTAAATCATTACAACTTTTCTATGAATATTTAAGTGTGGCATTTATCCATCCCTCAGACTGACAGCAGTGCACTGATCTTGCTTTCTTGTGTCAGGAGCTAGTCTGTGACTGTTTTCTGTGCTGATAGAAAAGGCTGGGGGTTTAACATGTGTGATGTTTTCCTTCCTGCTTGCTTCCCCACAGCCTGTAGGTTTCCTGGACCTATAGAAGGCAGCAATGACTGGAGGCTTGAATGCCCCATATTGTCATTCATAGCCATGAGTATGCTTTTTCTGCTCCCACAGAGTCCCAGGAGTCCCAGGAACCCAGAGCTTCTAGATTCTCTGCCTTGATTCAGTGTCATGATTGCTGGTCAAAATACAAATTCCATAAGGAGTAAAAGAAAATAATCAGAGGAGCTTGCCTTTGGTACGTAAAGACTGGCAATAAACCCCATGGTAAGGTGGGAAGGAAGACTCAGAAAAACTGGAAGCAAGTGACCTAGTGTGTTATGAATATCTGAAACTCTTACTACAAATGGTGCATGTATCTGCATGTTTTTAACAGGGAAGGATAGTTGGGTGTACTGAATTCCCCATTGTTCATAATGTCTGTGACAAGAAAGGATCTTCCTAGAAGCCTGACTGCTTTTCAGAGGATAGCTCTGGACTTCAGATAGGAATTCCTGGGTTACTTTGGTCAGTCCTCTGGAAGAAGTCAGAGTAGAGCATCATAATTGATATATATGACTTTAAACTCTTTGAAACTGAGATTTTGTTTCAATAACACAGGGTAACAGTGCTGTTGACCTTAAAGGGAGTTTAATCTCATGTGTCCATGGAAGACTGCTGTGTATCTGCTGGCAGGCAGGCAGGCTCCAGCAGAAACTCCATCATGTCAGTCTCTGGCAGCCTAGGTCTTATTTTGGAAAACTGTAGAAAGCCAGTGATTTAGGATATAAATCAGCAATAAACAGTATAATCCCAATTTAGAGGTTTAATTTAAAATAAAGAGAACTTGATTAAAAGGGTTAGATTAGAAGCAGAACTCAAAAGTAGTCATGTGGAAGATATTTAAATAATACAAATACCTTTTATGAGACACAGTACAGAATTCAATAAATATTTAAATAAAATACTTATGTTGAGGGTTTTGCCAGAAAACCCTTGGAAAATTCTTGATTTAATCAGGTTTTTGCTGGTGCTATAAACCTGCCTTTAAGAAGAGTTTCAGTTCTCTCACATGTCCTGGCAGGAACCAGATAAACACCTTGGGGTACTCCTGCTGTGCTAAGGTCACCTTTATGCAGTGATACCTCACAATGCTCTACTTAGCAGCATCAGAACAGGACTTAAATGATGCATAAATCTTGAGCTCTTCAGGAGTTATTTTCACCCTCTCTGTATGAGAAGAAAAGCAAGTAGTTTCTTTAATCCTGTGTGGCTTCTGTATTAAAATAAGCCTTGATACTAATCCCTGGCTATCTGGATTTAAACTGACATATATCCTACAGCTTCAAATACCAGAACATCTGAGTTACCAATGTGCCCCTAAACCCAGAGCATTTATGTGTTTAATCACACCAAAGGACAGAAAACTCATTATATTCCCAGTGTTTCCCTAATACTGCACTGGGTTCTTTTAAAAACTCAGGCAGTTTTCCTGACAATATTTCATTTTGCTGTAGTGTTCTCAGTGTTCCCCATTGTGACTTGAAAAAAACATGATGAGCAAGGTTAATGTCACAGAGTAGCACATCAAGGTTTTGTTGGCATCTTGTGTAAATTCAGCTACACAATTTACAAACTGGAAGTTGCACTGAAATTTCACAAAAGGCAGGTGGCTTCACTTGATTGTGAGCAGATTTTCTCCCTGACAGAAACATCAGAGAGATGTTCTTCCTTCTAGGCCTTCATCCTAACACAGTTGTCAAACTTGACCAAAAAAAAAAATTAGTAAATTATAAGGCATCCATATTTATGAGTATATTAGTGATGGTAAAGTAGTGGTAACTACAATGCTCCTGTGGTAATTTCAGCAATGTCACTTCCCAGATGTACTGTGCACATTACATAACGTAAATAGGCCACCAACTTGTATCTCCTTGTGTCCCTGAAAGTGCAGAGGTACTTCATCATCAGATGCTGCTGCTGTGCAGCAGTTCACTTTGTTCTTTACCTTGTCCTTGTGTCCATGCCTTCCTTCCCACCTTCTGTTTCTCACCCCCACCTGTTGATGGGCACATAAGCGGTAAACAGTGAATGTCCTGCCACACTCAGTGCTGAAGGGCAGGGTCACTCTTGGGGGTGCCCACAGTGAAGAAGTTACATGTGCTAGAGCCACAAATGTGCTATATGCTTCTTGCTCCCCTCTGCCTGTATCACAGCAGAGTATCACATCAGCCAGACTCTGGCAGTCAGCAGGAACAGGGGAAAAACCTCTTTCTTCTCTCTCTAAAGTTTCTGCTTCACAAGTTCTTTGGGGCAAGGACTGCCTGACTGAGGAAGTGGCCTCAATTTCTCTGGCATCTTTAGATACTAAAAAGAGCAGCTACTGAACATCAGCAACCTCACGGATATGGGCAGCCAGAGTTCACCTCACAAGGCAGGTATGAAACCTGTCCTCTAAGTCAATATAAAAATCCTTGGCAGGAGGCAGCTGACAGTGAAAAATCCCAGGAAATTAAGTCAAACCATAACTCTTTTTTGGAGATTGATACCAGCACTACACATGCTCTGATGCTAGAGAATCAGCAAATGAACAGCAAAGAAGATTTCAACATGCATGAAAATATTGGCATGACCTCTGCTGGCAGAGGAAAGTTCTCAACAGATTTTAATGCTCAGAGTAATGAAACTTCAGCTGTAAAACACTCTGCAGTGAGATTTCTCACAGCTCATGCTAATCAAGAGGACAAAGCATCCCTTTCTGAAATCTCTCATCCTCTTCAGGTTACTGAAGAACCTCAGGCACAGATTTTAAAACCTGATCTAGAGATGAAGTCAAAATCACATCAATACCACTATCTTTTTTCCCATCTAAACTACAGCAACTACTGTTAGACACAGGGAAAAGTCTCTGAAGGCAGGCTACAGAAGCACAATCTGTAATTTATGTATGGCCATTAATAAAGATGGAAGAGAGTTCCAGCTCCTTTTGGCACAATTTTCCAAAGATACAACTTTTCCAAGAAAGTATCTGCACCTCAATCAAAGAAAAATTGCAACAGCTTTTGAAATGCCAGGATCGTCTCCTTCCTCTTGGGACAAAGTGTGGAGTAGGGAGTCATTAGGACACTGACAGGAGAATTGAGTGTTCACCAGTGACTTGATCCAAAGAAACCAATCAGGTTCTGGCAGAATGGATGTGGGGGTCTTTACAAAAATGAAACTGTGCAAGTTTGTTGCAGAACTGAGCACAGGCTGAACTTCTGAACTTTGTGGGGAAAATGCACAACCTTAAGAGACTTATGAATATTAACTTCTTTGCCCAGGGTAGGCTTAAAACAAATTTTAATGGTCATAAAATACCTGAGGAGGAGGAATATTATAAAGGAGAAATATGCAGTAAATGACTGTACCTTCCTTGTATCTCAGCCAATGCAGAAAGGAGGAGGGCAACATGCAATTAGGAATTTAGAATAAAAGGAGGCCGCATCCACCAAAAACTCAAGAGAGACCCCGTGGGGGTATGGCCTAGTGGCCTCTCTCCCTTTATTTGAATAAAATTGATTCTTGCAGGGCTCCTCTGTCTCCTTTGTGGACACTGGCCTTTCACAGCATGATTTTCCACACAACACCATCTCCCACATATTTAATATTTCTTTTCCAGTGACTGGACAATGCAGCAGCTGAAGCCTACTGTGATGCCTAAAAGGATCTGATTACTTTGAGCACTGCCTGGCTAAGGAACTCCTGGTCCTTGACAGTGAGCATTCACATAATCACACGAAAAGAGAGATGCACATTTCTTCCAAAGTTTTTTTTTTTTTTTTTTTTTTTTTTTTTGTTTTTNTTTTTTTGTCAATTTTCGTTTGGTTTGTTTTCAGTTCAAGGATTTTTTATTTTGGAATAATGGAAACCTTTGAAAGGATTCAAAACACAGCATGTTTGGAGAAAATGCCATTCTTTTGAGAAAGGAGAGGGTTTTTCTAATACATGTTTGTTCTCATCTAATTCGTACTTTAGTGACTGGCAGCAATTGAGACCCTCAAAGAAACCAAATTTCTTTCCTTGGTAAAACTGTAGTAGGTAACTTTGCATTTAAAAGCTATATGCTGGGGGGAAAAACCCCAGACAACAACACCATGAAAATCAAGGACAGTCTGTTACTGTGCCAAATTCAAGAGTGTGCTTTGGGATGCACTAGCTGTTGATATGAACAGTGAATATCTATGTGTAAGGTAGAAAGTGTCTGATCTCTAAGACTAAACTTCCAGTCCTTAGGAATTTCTGGTTTGATACTCATGTAGTGAATGAGTAAGAAGTAAGGAATGTTTCTCCATTACCTCTTCAAGATGAAGGCTTGAAAATTAAAGTTTTTTAACTGTCTCTAACCAAACTTTAGAAACTGCTTTGTTTCAGAAACTGAGGCACTATGTTTGAAAGCTTGTAGTTGATACATCAGTCGAGCAAGCAGTACACTTCTTGATACATCAGGCAAACCTCGCCTGGATACCAACGAGCTGGCCAAGGAACTGAAAGGGAGCAGAGATGAAGTTCTCCCCAGACGTGCTGTTGCTGTGAGGTGGATGTGATGTTACCACTCTCAAAACCCTCTGTAAGCAAGTGCCTAACCTGTCACAAGGACTGCAAAATCTACAAAGTGTCAGAACCTCTGCTGCCTGTACTGTTCTTCGCTGTCCTGGCTGCTCCTGCGAGGAGCTCCACTCTGTTGAGGACTGCACCCACCACATTTTTAGTGCTACAAAATCAGTGATTTCCCCCCCTGTGTTAAATATTCAAAAATCATGACTCACATTCTAGCATCATGATTGCCTTAAAACTCATGAGATTTTTCTTTTGAAGGATATAAGAGCCTTAGAGCTTTTTAAATTGTCATCTGGCTTCTGGGCTTCTTGTTCTGGAGCTTTCGTAACTATGAGAGCTGGAAACTTGAAAAGAAAGTGTTTACTGTGTAATTGATTTGTATATCCAGTTTTCACAGTGGAAAAAAAAAAGAAAAAAGGAAATTGTAGAAATTTGGCTTCTATAGCCTAGTGCTGAAGAGGGACCTAAAGGGTTTTACGTTGTTACTCAGTGCACTGCAGGCATAGGAGCAAAATTGTCTGGTTACCTTTGGGGTCACACTCTGGAGTCCTGGAGGGGCCCCAACAAAATTTAGTGTGAACTGGAGCCTCCCCATGTGTGCCGGTTTAGACACAAATCGAGGAGGAAACAACCCGGAAGGGAGTCTCTCTCCTCTCTCCTGCCAGCCAAGCAAGCAGGCCCTGGCAGCACCCACCCCTCACGGGTTCGGGAGAAAGAATCTCTCAAACGAGAGTGAAAAAACCCCTGTTTATTCAACAAAACGAGCTCCCCCCTCCCTTCCCAGAGGTGGAGGTCGATGGGTTTCCCCACAGTTCTCTCACGTGTCCCAGGCCCATGGCCCGAGCCCAGCCGGGCCCTGCCGGATCGAGGGGTCCCAACCACGAGTCCCAGAGATGGTGAGCTGGCCTCAGATGAAGGAAACGAGCTGAAAACCGTCCAGAAAGGAGCAGAAGCCGCAGGAGCAGATCTCCGTCCTCTCCAGCCGACAGCTGAAAAGCAAAGGTTGAGAGCAACCCCTCCTCCTCTGCTACCAGCAGAGGGAAAAAAAGTCTCCAGCCGGGCAAAAGTATGTAAACATTCCGGCTGCAAGGTGAGGCGAGCCGCCGTGAAGAGTCCTCCCGGCTGCAGTCCGAAGGCACAAAAATCCTTCCAGCTGGCGATGGGGAATACAAGATCATCCCACGACACCATGTCATTTGTATTGCCCCTCTTAAGGTGCTGTGAAGCAGAGACTACCCAGAGCTTAGCGAGTACCAGCTGGGCTCCTGATCTTCCCTGAATGCTAGAGCATCCTAAACTAGTTCTTCATAGCCCAGGGGCACCCTTGGGGCAGAAAGTACTCTCAGCAGATTCCTTGCCTCTGTGTGATAAGGCCAAAACAGATTTCAAGGCAGGAAATGCCCAGGTAAAATCTGCAGCATTCTTAGATGAGATGGTTGAAATGTGCTAATTGTTTTGCATTTTCTTTTTTTACTATATTTTCTTATACAAGTTACTTTTTGAAATGGAATGAGAAAATTTAGAAAGAAAAGATTTCCTGAAAGCCAGAAAATTATGATAAGGGAAAAAACCACTTCATTTAAAAAAATCTTTATTTTAAATTTTGCACAATATTGTTCAGATGTCTTAGCCCATATACACATTTCACACACACACAAACACACACACACACACACACACACACACATGCACAAAACCTATAGTTAAAGTGACTTAAACATTTTGTTAAAAAGATGTGGTGAACCAAAAAACACACTGCTATCTTACTGTATTTTGAGACAAATGAGCTATGAGTTTAGAAATGAACATATGTGGATGCTGCATCTAAATGACCTGGTAAAGGTTCATATAAGGAGCCCGTATGTGCTAAGAGTGAAGGCTCAGGGGCCTGCCTGTTGATTTTCTTACATTGCAGTGAGGCAACTGCAGAAAAATGTACTACACAAGGTTTGGGGTTGCTATTCTAGAGCAACAACAGGTGCTGAGTCATTTTTGTCTGGTTTAAGAGCAGTGCAGCAGGGCAGCAGTATCTAAGGCACAGGTTAGCCCCCAAACTTCTGAAGTAGGCTATGAGAGTGTTCCTCCTGGGAAGGCCCTGCCCTGCCCTGCTCTGCCCTGCAGGGCCAGCACACACCCCTGGATGGAGGCTTCCTTACTCCCCTTGGCCACAGGGCTTGGTTTTGCCTTCACTCCAGAGCACTGTCTAGCAATTCAAGGAAAGCAGCACTCTGGAAAGGGTGAGCCACAGTCATAAAAATTATATTGTGAGACTATTCCAGGTGGAAAAGATTTATATCCGTGAACTCTAGGTAACAGGGGAATCTGTGCTGCCTAATTCCTAAGTCTGAGGTTCTGCTTTGCAGTCAGCAAGTTTTTAGGTGGAAAAAGAAGGAAGGATTTCTTACAGATTTTTTGTTGAGTGTGTAAATAAGGACATTTTAACATAAATGAATCTAGTCATTCTTTGTTCAGTTGTATTGGGGACCTTGAGATCCATGACACAAGGGGTTATCTCTTAAACTCAAGGACTGACAGAATGACACAACCAAGGCCACCGCTTTACATTAAGGTGTATTGTGTACAGCACAATACATTTATCATCAGTGTGACTTGCTGCTATTTACCATCCAAAAAATGCTGGAATTGAGACTCTTTGGTTCTTCCAGTGCTGATAAATAAGCTCCATCTACTGGTAGTTGTGCATGACAAAGAGTTAGGACTGAAGACATTATTGATTCATTTATGTAATACTTGCATTAAGACAGTCCTCAGTCATCCATGGGATTGTTAGTGTTGTCTTCTTTTAGATTCATTACAGTCAAGCACCTAAACTTTTGCTTTTGGAATTCTGAGGGACAGCACAGAAAATGGGTGCACAAATTTTCTGGCCAAATTAGGCCAGAATGTTTTCCTAAGGCAAAGGAGGAGATGAATGTGCCCGAGATAACTGAAAAATGGGTGCATGCAGACATGCCTGGATCAGAGTCCTAGGATTAGCAGGCTTCATTCCCTGCAATAATGACACAGAGGTCCTGGAGTGCTCCTGACTTGCCCTAGGAAGATGGAGGCTGGGAGTGTGTGGCTGGGTCCCTTTTGGAATTTCCACACTCAAACAATTTGGATTCATACCTCTCCTAGCATTTCTGTTGCAGTTGTCTACAACAGTACTACAACAATAAAGAAATCATTTTCCCAGGCCAATAAAATCTCTGAAGTCTTGAAGGTATTTCTTCATTTTGTATCAAATGAAACAATAAACTTTCCAGAATGCAAGAGTTTCTTTTTTTAAATAGCATGCTTAGAGTTTCCAATTTTGCATGTAGCTGAGCTTGACCTAGACAATCAAAGTTTTAGGTCTAGTAACTAGGTCAGAGGGAAAACAGACCATTAGGATGCAGGTGCAGATGAACCAAATCCCCTGTTGCAATATTCCAATATTAATGGGACAAGACAAGAATGTTCCAGGTGGATCTGGTAAGTCTAGGCATGGTAGCCAAAGTACTCACCTGCCTTACAAGAGAGCTTTGTGCAAGGTTACATCCTGAGTCCAGAAGGGCAGAATCTCGTGAGTTTCAGACCTCCTAGGAGAGCACTCTTGTCAGCAAGCTGTAAGGCCAGATTCCCTCTGCCTTTCTCAATGCCATATTTACTATCTGATTGGCAACAGAAGTTGCTACAGAAGGAGAAGCTCCCATCCTAGACTCATCTATTGCCTATGGATTAGACACTCACCTATGAGATGGAAGACACAACTTGTCCCTTCTCTAAATCAGGCTTTTTCCTCAGCCTATGAAGTCCCTGTTACTGGATTACTACTTACTACTAGGCTTTCTGCTGAACTGTGAAGAGGCATCACTTGCCTTTTTCTTCTGAGACCTCATGCCTGAATAACTTGTATACAGAAGCATACCTTTGGTATAGAGATAGATATTTAATGCCTTGGGGGAGCTCCCATTTTCTTCTGCTTCCTGTCAGCTACTTTCAGTTAAGGCATGAGATTTTTAATGTATTTTCAAGCATGTAGCATGTTAACCCTAATTTCTGCCTTCATAAAAGTGTTTACATTTTATAGGTAAAAAGAGCTTCTCCCTGTTTAGATAGAGTCTGAATGAGTCAACTTCAGTTTTTGTGTCTGTTGTTATTGGAAAACATTCCTTCTTTAATCAAACACTTTGGGACATTATTGCTCTTACACAAGAAGTGCTTAGGCATCAATAACAGTACTCTCTGGACAGTTAAAAAGCACATTTTTAATCATAATCGTGATTAAATGTGCTTTAATTTACATCAATGAGCATTTTTATTTGGTTGCTCAGTTCTCATGGTTTCTCTTTACATCTAATGCCAGTGTACAGAAAATGAAAAACCAAGGGCAGCTGCACTCCTGTTTTGTTCCTTTGCTGTTCCCCACCTCTGATACCATCTTTCCCCTAAAGCTTTGAGATGCTTGTATGCCTCTGACCACTAAAAAAGGGTACAGCCCTGACAGACCATAAAAGGCAAGTAACTAACCAGTAGTGACTCTTCTTCCTTCCCACTACCACTATTTAGAAAACAGGGCACTGGACTGCCTGCCAGTCCTCAGTGTATCAGCACCAAAACCCTGAGATGATGCTTGGCAAATCTTCACTAGGGCTTGAGAGTTGCACAGGAGTGCCAAACCAGGGCCATTTGCCCCCTCTTTGCTCAGTTTTCCTTGCAAGGGGAAGAGAAAACGGAAGTTTCCACTGCTATGGTCATTCCAGCCCCATGTCAATACTGAAGAAATAGACTTGTAAATTGTGCTCTGTTCTGCTTCAGTGCACACTCACAACTAGAAATCATCAGCTCAAAGGTTAATGTGAAGATGCACCTTTCCCTGTTACCATTTTACCTTGTTGTCTGGGTTCCTATCACAGCCCAGCACTTATTCTGCTTTCTTTAGGAGATTCAGCCAGAGTAGGTGTTTATGAACAGACAAATTGTGATGTCTGTAGCTTGGCCCTAATGCTACTCTGCCTGAAGAGTATTTGGGAAGTGGGACTATTGGTCAAGACCAGGTAATTTAGAATAGTCATCCTAATACAGTGAGGTTGAATATGCAGGAAACTGGAAGACAGAAGAAAGCAAGCTCTTGAAATTGAAACAACAGCAAAACAAAGATCCACAGCTCTTCAGATTTCTTGGGAAAAAACCCAGTTCCACCAATGAGGAAGACACATGCCTTTTAGTTTCTGTGGGAAGATTTCACTGCAGACGTTCTGAGTTCCTGTATCTCTCCATAAGCGCCATATTCCCGTGCTCATCTTTTTCACACATTTACTTCCTTTGTGACATAAAGAATCTGCTCAGCTGCATGTTTTTCTCTCCTGCCTCTTCCCTCCCAAGAGGGAGGCTGCCACTTTCTGTCTGTATACTCCAACCCCCATCTCCTTCTCTCAGAACAAGGTACCTTTTCCTTCTCGTAGTACAACGGTCAAAAGATCTCCCTTGGTCAAAGTGTGCTCCTTTGAGTTCCTTGAACTCTTAACATCATTGTTTTCAAAAACCACTTCCTGCTCTTTGTTCCTTCCTTTTTTTCTGGGATTTTTCCATGACACATCTCCAGCTCTTACAGACCACTGGGTGCAAAGGTAGTCATACATTTCTTCTAAGACAGTTCTTCAGTCCTTTTTAAATGGAAGACTATTAATGGCAGTGACTCAGACATTTTTTCCTTTTCAGGGAGTTATATGACACCAGCTGTGGTAGAAAATTGCTGATTCACTACAATATTAACCTTTCCATGGTAGAACAATGTTATAGCTATATCCAGTATTCATAAATTTGAAATAAATAGATTTTCCTACATGTCATTCTTAGTTATTTAGGACAAGCTTTGGCCTCACATGAGTTTATAGAATTTTTTGATGCAGGCCTAAATACAGATATGACTACTGCCTAGAAATGTGGAGAAATTATATGTTTGTTCCAAAATGTGAAGCCTGGAACATGTGAGAAAGGATACAATATACAATGCTCCAGTGCTTTGCATTTGGCATCATCTATGCAGATCCAGGGGAAGGTTTCACAAACAACCATTTCAGTTGGTGGCTGCTAGCAATGGTGTAAGTGACCTGTAGCAAATCAATGGAAGAACTGAGATAGACTCCCAAGGTTTACCCAGTGTCTTGGAGGAAGGTCAGGTTCAGCTTCCCACAAGTGGAGTGCTGTGGATATTAGAAGTGCTAGAAAGTTAAAGTTCTGGGGCTCTGCTGGGCTCTTCTAATGCTTCAGGGAAGAAGCTGGGTATTCAAGGAACAGAAATACAACCTGTGGGGGAAAGGTGAAAACAGTAGAGAACCTATTTTAGATGGATACATTATTTGCTCTCTACATTTTTTTTCAGTCTAGAATTCAGATATAATGGGAGAATGATGGTTTCTAGATGAAAAGATTTGTGGTTTAGCTTTGCCTGAAACCACTGGGTTGGCAAGTGGGACATGAAGGACTGCATTGAGCAGGGAGAGACTTTGCCTTATTCCCTACTGCAGATGTATATTTTGAGAGCTTGTGAGTGCCTTTGTTATGAGGCCAGTGCCTACACAGGTAGGCCAACACTTTTCCTTTGATGAATTCTTAAAAGCCTGTTGCTGAGTTTTGCTAGTTGGTTGGTTTTGGTTTTTATTTTCTTTGTGGGCCAAGTTTAGCAAAGGAAAGTGTCTGCTTTTTCCCTGGATTGCCTGTACTGACAGGCTTGTGCTGAGAGTGTGCACAAGTATCTAGGAAGTATGGGCCAGTGAAAGATGCCTGATGCAAAGTAATTTTTGTTGCTGGTTGAGTGTAAATGAAGGCTTGTATTTACTGTGGTCAAAGAGAATTTAGGGTTACTGTGGTTTCTTTCAGTTTTGTCTCTTACTCACTTTTTTTTTTTTCAGTTACATGGTTCTTTTACTCAGGAGGAACACTGTTCCATTATTGTGATATGCCCAAGCAAAATATAGAGCCACTTCAAGGCTGCTTTAATTGACAGAGAAGCTTCTGATTATTTTCTATTATCCCCAGGATATAAAGAATACAGTATTGCAGTACAATATAGGCCACTCCTGAGAAACTGACAGGGCCCTCATCCCATCTTAAGCAGTGGATGGTTCTTAGAGCAGGCAGGTATAGACTCCTTTCTTGTTGCTCTAGGAAAGCTTTTTACATGGGTATTTGCACTTCAGAGCTTCTGTGTGTTGCTAGTTCAGCCCAATGAAGCTTTGTGGTTACTGACAGGAAAACCTGTGGAATAGACTCACACCAGATTCTCAGCCTCTCCATACATCAGTGTTCCCAGCTCAACGTGAAGCCAATAATACCTGCTTAGCTTTTTGCTGAGTGACAGACGTGTCTGGCATTCACGTTGGCATAGCTGTTGGAGGCCCCTGCATTACTGTTTATGTATTTACTTATTTGCATGATTTATCACTGAAGTATCTGGACACTCCTGGCCCATCTATCAGAAGATTGGAAATGACACCCTGCTCAAATCCAGTTTTCCTGCCACTGCAAATATAAATATATAACTTGTCATGAACTGATAGAGCTCTAGCTAGCTAAGTATTCAGTATTCTTCCCTCTTCTTTTGTTTTGCAAAAGCTTCTGTCCTCCTTATCTTGCTTTTAAATCTTCTCAGCAGGTATGCAAGTCCCAGTTCACCTGTATTTGAATGTGAATGACCCGAATCACATGACCGAAACAGAGTTGCAGGAAGCATCTCAATTGTGGCCTACTGAATATTCACACTTCTGCTGTGGCATTTCATACTGGGAGCACCTAGGATCACGGAATCAGAGAATTGTTAGGGTTTGAAGGGATCTCTGGAGGTCATCTAGTCCAATGGCCCTACCAAGGCAGGGTCAGGTAGAATAGGTTACATAGGAACATGTCCAGATGGATTTTGAATATCTCCAGAGAGAGAGAGTCCATTATCTCCCTGTTCCAGTCCTCTGACACCCTCAATGTAAAGAAATTCTTCCTCATGTTGAGATGTAACTTCCTATGTTTTAGTTTATGGCCACTGCTCCTCATCCTGTTGCTGGGCATCACCAAAAAAGGTCTGGCATCAGACTTTAGGCACTCCCCTTTGAGATATTTCTGTGCACGTAAAAGATTCCTTCTTAGTCTTCTCTTCTCTAGACTAAACATGCCCAGCTTCCAATCTCTCCTCGTAAGAGAGATGCTCCAGACTCCTCAACATCTTTGTGGCCCTCTGCTGGACCCTCTCCGGGAGCTCCATGTCTCTCTTATCCTGAGGAGTCCAGAACTGGACACAGTATCCTGTTTCTCACGGCTGTAACCACGGCATCTCATAGCTCGGATCCCTCCTTCTCAGTCACTTCCAAATTGATGAATCCCCAGTCTCCAGCATAAATTGTGATACTTCATCCCTAAAATGCGCAGACTTGGGACTCATCCCAGTTCTATGACCTCAGCCTCCTCAGGCCAGCATTGCTCCCTGCGCGATGCGCACCTCCTCGCGTACGGACCGCGCCTCCCGGCACCGCGCCGTGCCCCGGTCCGGCCGGCGGGGCCGCACTGCGTGCGAGGGGCCGGGCGGAGGGNCGGCGGAGCCGGGCCGGCGGCGCCTCGGGGCGATTAAATCGGGCTCTGTGTGCCGCCGACTGTCCCTTCCTTGGCTCCGGCCGCCGGCACCTTCCGCCCCCCGCGGCTGCTCTCCGTGCACGTATGAGATGCCCTCGTCCTGCCCCCCAGCCCGGGGCTTGGCCGCTCCGTCCGACGACACCCCCTGCCTCCCTCCCCCGCCCTGGGGAGCGGAAAACTGATCCTCACGTTTCACCGGGAAAGCGGAGTCGTGGCTTGAAAGACTATTCTTACTGTTCCCAAAATTCTTAGGAAACGCACAGAATTTTCACATCAGAGCAGCTGTTTTTTCACCCAGAAGACCCATATTCCTCTGAGCTCAGGGAGGCATTTTGAGCAGAATAAGGACGTTTCTAGTGTGTCTCAATACATAAGACAGATTCCAAAATGGATTTTGTATCAGACACATTTAGTATGTAGCTGTTACATGGACTTTATACACAGATGATCTGTCTTCCAATATACCAAGTAAGCTGTGAAAGAAAGTGGCATCTGGAAAATACAAAAAATTTCATTTTACTTGAAATGGTGAAAAGTATTTAAAAATGGTTGCCACGTATTTTTCCTCTTTTGTTACCATTAGATCCCATAGAAAATGCCTCACCTCATAGGCATTCTAATGATGGCTGTTTCAATTCTCACTTTGTGGTTATACATAATTTATCTATGCTCAACTGCGTGTTGTTTCCTCTTTTCTTAGAGCATCATCATGCCTGTCACCCTAAATCTGCTGCTTAATTCTTTCCTGTCCTCATGGCACTGCTGCTTCTTTTAATTTCTTCTTTATTGTAGCAGCTTTCATCCACTTTTCCTGTTCCTACGCACACTTCCACTACACATGCCAGCACCTGCCATTTAGCTCATTTCATCACCCAGGAAAGCGAATTAACAATGGAAGAGTAACAAGCTGGTTTCCTGTCCTGAAAGGAATTCTTAATAGTGTGTGTAGGACCTGACTCTCGGGTCTGCTTCAGCTGCCATCGGTCTGCATGGATAATTAACAGGGTTCCCTAAAAAGCATTTAAAAATTGAGGGAAGATAATCAACCTTATTCACTCACAAAGGTGACGTCCCTTAGAGTAAGGAAGTAGGACAAGAGACAATTCCACAAAGGCCACTGGCTCAGTGAAGCAGGCTCTAATTGTAAGAAGCCATAAAGTCACTCTGAATCATGCCAGAGACCAAACCAGATCCTTTCTGCACCCAGATCTGAAGAAAATAGGAAGGCCTGTGCCTAATCCTGGTCCTGTTCCTGCTGTAGAATCTAAGTTTAGACTTTAATGGCTGGATATTTTACAAATAGTCATCTCAGAGCTCAGTCTGAATGGCTGGACAATATTTTGTGTTTGGGAAAGAATTGTAAAACCATCACAGTTCATCAGTACTTTAGGGCATGCTAACAATGCACTCTAGGAAGTGCTTGGAGATACTAAATCGGTTAGTTTCTGGTTTTCTGCAGAGGCAGTCATATCACATGTTCTACCTTCTATTTCCAAACAGTTGACATTGTTCTCTGAGTTGCCAAGATGCTTTCAGAAATCTGTTGGTTTAAGGCTGGTCAGGTCCTTTCAGGCTTTCACTCTGCAAAGAGAAGGGAAGTATTCTCCATACATCTCACCATACAAGAAATTCATCTAATATCTAAGATGTTTTATAAGAGGCAGGTATTTGCTCAGAAACAGCTTTGGCTTTCTGTTATAGCAAAATGTTTAAGCTTTTGTCAGTGTTCTTTGTTTTGGTCTTGAAGATAGCTAAGAATTCTTGCTACTGCTTGCTGCTCGGTGCAAGATGCCTATTCTTTATTCCACCACAAATTGTGTTTCAGCTGTAATTTAGGAGTCATAGAACTGATATCTGTTTTTAATTGTAGATAATAGTGTGGTTATTGTGCACACTGAGAAGCACATGCAGGTATGAAGCTTTCTGATCACAGTTTCTGTCATAGCTCTGATCACAGTTTCTGTGTTAGAACATATTTTTTCCAGTGAAATTATAAAACAAACCCTCATCAGTGGAATTATTCCATGAGAAGTTTGTGTGACAATTCATTCATAAAAGGGACTAAAATGGTAATAAGAGCACAGGCCATGTGGTCTAAAACTGGCAGCATATCTGTTCACTCTTTAACTAAACGTAAATCTTCCTCACTGCCCTCCATGGTCCTGTAGATCAGCTGGAGTTTCTTCTTACACCTGTTAAGAAGTTCTTCAGGATTTCAGATCCTGAAAGACCTAGATCTTCAACACAATCAGTAATCTTCTTGCCTTATATAGAAATTGAGGTTATTCTCTCAATAGAGTAAATAATTTGTTTGGGTTTGATTTGGTTTATTTTTTGAAAAGACAATGTGTGTGTGGAGATCAGTCTATCCAGGAAATCATGCCTACTATTCTCTTTTCTTCTAGGTTTTTAAGAGAATTGCAGATCATGAAATACTTATCTTTAACCTCAGGAGAGGGGTTTTAGTAAACAGTGAACAGTTGGATAGACCAGAAATTCATGGCGGTGTTAGAAAGACAAAAAGATTGTAGAGATCTTATAAGCCACAAAGACTCCCACAAGGGGAGTGAGAGAGATAATTTATGGTGAAAGGGGGTGATACTACTGAACAGTGGGTGTCCCCTTGCAGTAGAAAATTAGTGGACTGAAACTGCAGTATGGCAGAAACTTTCTTCTTCCTGAAGTAAAAATGCCAACCTAGCTGCAAAGCAAGAGCATCGAGCCAGTAATGCAGATGTAAAATCCATTTCTGCTGCATCAAACTCTAAATCAAACATAACATTCCTAATTCACATTCCAGTGGCTGTAAAAGTTCTTCCTCTTTATTAGTGTGTGCCAGCTGATAACCCAGACTTGCATGGATGATAAAGTTTAATGAAAAAGAACCAGTCAAGAACATTTGCAGGATTTATGGCTGGTTCTATTTACCAAATTGAGTTTGGAAGTGGGGAATGAGATTTTGATATACGTTTCTTCTTTTTGCTTGCTCGTTTTGAGGCAAAGTCTAAGCATGCATAATCTAAATAGTTTACAGTCATGCCAAGCTGAGTCTCATAGAGAACTTTTAAAAATGAACACTATGATTTATGACTGGAGAGAGACATGAATATTCTCTTTCTAAAAGGTTTCTAGGCTCACAGTGAGGATTTTGTCTAATTCAGACTGAATTACAAAGAGGGACTAGAACTGACTTCCTCAGTTTTGTTCTCAGACATTGTTTGCAGCCGTGCCTTGTAATCCCTTTTATACTCTTCAGTTGGCACTAATCAGTATAAAAATAATGGAGAGTGTCTCAGTGAACTGGTTCAGCTCTCTGAATAACTATGCCATGCTCTGATGATCCCAGCAGTACATTAAGGTCTTACCTGGGAACTTCAATCTTCCTTTAAACAGATCTTTCCTAGTATTTTCTTCCCATATCTATTCTTTGCTCCCCTGATCTTTTGTTAATTTTTTCCCTATGCTTAGCAGTCTGACAGAAATCTGTTTAATGCAACTGATATAACTGGTTAGTGTTGTTTAAAGACAGCACAACACAAGATCATGCCATTACATTTAAAAAGTAATGGTTCTCTTTTTCCTTAGTAGTGGCTTCCTTCAAGAGCAATAGCTGGGAAAAAACCCATGGAATTATGGAGAGAGAAATGCACCATGTCAGATGTTCTTGGCAGTAGCTGTTACACTCTACAGTAACCTCTCATGGTAACATCAGGTTGCTCTTGCTTGGGGTTATTTTAGATGGAATTCCACGTAGCATCAGAGAAGAGAGTTTGTTAGCTCCCAAGAAACTGATAAAATGTTGTGGTAGATATTCTTTCAATTCTCACTCAATCCATTCTTATACCATACTCAATTAGGTTTTGGTTTTTTGTTTTTTTTTTTAAAGAACAGTTTATTATCAGTGAAATATTTTACAGGGCTTATAGGCCATTTGAAGGACAGAATGAGTTCTCCAGAAGTGAAGTACCAGAAAAAAACACATACAGCTCATATCACATGGCTAATCCTTCTCATAAGGTGTCGCTCATCCTTACATCTGAACATTGTGGATTACAATCAGAAATTTCAGTGGAGGATGTTATTGGAGAGGAAGAACTAATAGCAAGTAAATAATTCCAGAGATTTTTAAATTATATATAACAGAATCAATACAATAACAAACAGCTGATGCTTCTCAATGAAAAAGAACAGCAGTTCCTTTTCTTTGTAGATAAGGAGTGTGATGATGAAGCAGTGCAAATAACAATGCAATCTGCTTTTGAGACACATGCATGTCCTGTGATGTTTCAACAGGCTGCAAGGCAAAAAGAGCAAAAATAGATGATACATGTAGGAGGATTTAATCAGGTGGGGAAAACCAGTGCATTCTTTCTGCCTTCCCAGAACTGCTCATACAGTGGTGGACAGTTGACCTTCAGCCATGAATATTTCAAGGGCAAGCACTTATCAGTGACACTTGTCACGATCCACTGAAAACCAATTGAACTGCATGGGAGAATGCCAGTGAATTGCAGACTAATGGCATTACTTAGGGAAACCATTCAGCTGGTTGATGATGAATATTAACTTTCTCTGAATATTCTGGCAGGGAACTCTGCCTTTCTTTTGCATGAAATTCTTGTCTGGTACCAGAGGCAGAAACAGCAATATTCTGTATATTTTTATATCAGCTGCAGACTTTTTTTCTTTAAATCTCAGAGGATGAGTTAAATCATAGAATCATAGAATCATTTGGGTTGCAAAAGATCTCTAAGATTATTGAGTCCAACCATTAATCTAGCACTACCAAGTTCACTACTAAACCATGTCCCCAACTGTCTCATCTACACATCTTTTAAACACCTCTGGTGACAGGCACTTCTCTGAGCAGCCTATTCAAATCCTTGACAACCCTTTTGGTGAAGGATTTTTTCCTAATATCCAGTCTAAATCTCCCCTGGCACATCTCAAAGCCATTTTCTCTTGTCCTGTAACTTGTATTGCTTGTAACTTGTATTACTTGTAACTTGTATTGCTTGTAACTCAGGAGATTGACTCCCACCTCACTCCCACCTCCTTTCAGGTAATTGTAGAGTTTGCACAGTTTCTAGGAACTTGTATGCAAAGTCACTTGAAATCATTGCTACTTCTCACTTTTCACTCCTCTGGAGACTGGTATTTGGTTCTGTAGCCCACTCCTCCAGAAGAGGTTTCTGGGATGTACATTCAGCACACTGTTCTAAAACTGAAACACTGCTCCATTTAACTCTTGTTACTGTAAGAACAGCACCATGCTGTATACTGAGTAGCTGGTAGTTGCTAAATTCTAGCATGAAAGTTAGTAATTTGAGATCACTGGTGTCTCTGAAGAATTACTCTGATTCACATGAGAATTAACCTAGACTAGTGTTAAGGTTTTCCTTTGTTGCTTTTATCACTGGCAGACTACAAGCATTCACAGATATCTCAGAAATTCAATACTACTACATTTTCAAACTATTTATGGATTCATTTTCCTGTTTTCACACTGAGTCATCCATGCAGATATTGTATGACCTCAGAAGACTTCCTGATGGAACTGATGTCAACTGGATAATCCAGTAGTGAGTAAAGTTATTAGCTATTGAGTTACTTAAGGTTTAAAGTTAATTTCTACTTTCTAAAGTATCTCTAAATCTGTGTCATAGGAAGAAAGAGAAGCTGTGGACATTCTTGAATGGCTCTTCATCAGATGCGCTGTAGCAGATTTCTTACCATCACCTGCTCCACTTTGCTTTCAATTGGGTAATTGTTAACAAACTGCCACTTGCTTGAGACAACCAGAGCTTGTTTTGCAGTCAGTGGCTCGGGTCTGCAGTCAGCAGTCTGAATAACTGAAGACTCATTTCAGAGCTAGCTGAGTTTCCCCACAGCTGTACCGCCATCTGGCCTGTTTCTGTTACATCATGCTCCATGTCTCATTATTCTTTTCCTATGAGCTGTCCTTGTGTCTATTAACCATCACAACTGCTTGTTTTCCCTTGCCTGGGATTTGGTCCTCTAATCTCCTCTTCAGTTTCTTCAGAATTTATTCAGTCACAGAGTATTTTTGAGCTGACTGAATGAGTATTCCCTCGCCTCAGAAAAAAATGTGACCTCTGTAATGCAGGTTCCAATCTCTGCCATGCCTTCCTTATATACCCCTCAAAGAGATTTGGGGATATACACTCCAGGCAGGCAGTTACAGCAAGGAATTATGGAAAGATAAATGGCTATATATAAATAGTCCAGAGGGAGTGTAGGAGATAATGGTCTCTGTGGGCCTCCCCTCCTTGCAGAGGGTGTGACAGTATGTTCAAGGTACCACACAGCAAGTTAGCTGAAAAGGGAATTACAGAAGAAACTGCCTGTTGGAGGACACAGATGAGACAGCAGGCATCTGTGAAGGGTGACAATTTGGGGCAAGGAAGGGAAAAATGAATTTGCTTCCTTTAGTTAGATCTCAGAACTGAAGATATGAGTGAGTTACAGGAAACTTTCTCCAGTTCTGTTGGGTGAGAAGGAAGAGGGAGTCCCTGCTTGTCAGGAGGAAGCCATGATGAGGAGTGAGAGACAAACTTCTCCTAGTTTCTCTGCTACTTTGTCTTTTATCCACTCTGTAAACTGATCAGGATTAGGATAACTTAACTGAAGACCCAGATTCCTGACATCAGGATGAAAAAAAAGCAGAAGGAACTTAGCAAAACAAACTGAGAATGAGACTGAAGTTTTTTAATTTTTCTTGATATTATAGTATCTCTAAGGTGAATGAAGCAGAGCTTGTCAATGTTAACTAGTTTATTGGCTGTCTTTTTCACAAACTTATTTATCAATTTAAGAGGCTCATATCCCTTTCCTTGCTTGAAATGTCTTCCCCTGTCATCTGTGCCAAATGCCACACCAGCAATGTGGGACTGAGCTCTAAGCGATGGTACAAACAACTGTCAGGATGAGTGCAGCATGCTTGCCTTTCTTTTCTCAAAGCAAAGGTCACTTATGCTAATAAGCAGGGAAAAAAAAAGAAGCTAGAGAAAACTAAACTGTTTACTGTCTCACCTTGTCTTTTGAAGCTTACCTCACTTCTGAGTCCTGTTATACCACAGACTCTTCTGCTTTGCATCCCCTTCTCTCTTCCGGGTCCTGTATCATCATGACTAAGCCTTTCAAGTCTTTCTTGTTGTTTTCAAGACTGGAGGTTTCAAGTTACAGCTGCATATAAAGTTTTAAAGAAAGGACTATTGGATACTGTCATCATCATGTGTAAGCTTGCATAATTCTGTGCCCTTTCAAAATTCTGTCAGTTGAAGTAAGCTGGTGGATGTTGTCTGAAGATCTCTTTATTCAGCAGGTGCAGGAAACCCGGACAAGAACTTTCATAAGAAAAGATCAAACAGAAGAGGTAAACTCTCTCTGTTACAGGTGTTAAATCCTGCTGTAGTTCGACGTCTACATAAAAAAGAGTGAGTAAACATGAAACTAGACAGTATTTTTATTACCATTGAGCAGTTAGATACAAAACCAGAGAAACTAATGCTGGGCTCACATATGGTAGCCTCAGACTCTCCAGCCTCTCATTCTCCCTGCAGAGGACTCCAGGAAGCCAGTCTGAGGTCAGCTCAGCGTGTCCAGGCTCACCCCCTGGTGCATGGGGCAGCTGTGCTGACCTCTCTGGCCATTGTGCTGCCCTTGCTACCCACTCACTGCACCAAGATTGTCCCTGTGGGGTTGCAGAGCCCTTTGTCTCTCTGGTTTGGAAAACTGGATGACATTGAGTTTCCTCATATACATGCAGCTTGGAGTAGAGCCAGGTCAGGATGCAGTTTACCTGAAACCTGATTTAAAGCTGCAATTTCTAACCCTATTTTGTCTCCTGCCTGTCTCCTGTTTCCTGTGGTGGGAGATGCTGTTTAATCTATGTGATTCTGGGTGCTACAGAGTGGTCTTAGTTCACACTCCAAAATATTTATGATAACTGAAAGACCTGGAAAAGATTTAAGAAGGAAATTGAAGAATGTGCTGGTGAAACTTTCCTGGGCTCTGAAATGAATTTTCATATTATGTCACATATCAATCATGACAGATCAGAAAAGTTATTTACAAATGTATTTGTTAGAAAAAATACCATGGACTAGCATTGTCATTTTTGTATCAAAGGAGATCTACAATATTACTTTGTAACAGTCTTTAAAGCCTCAAGAAAGCTTATGTTTAGAGCCATAAGATGGCAAAAAGAAAGCAAGGTGGAGCTGGTTGCAAAGGCAAAAGGTGAAGTAGAAAGTAACAGTAATGTTTGGCATAGACAAAGTGGTGAAAAGACTGGAGGCAACAGAGCTGGAAAAGTGGAGGTGACTGTAGTAAGCAATGAGGTTATAGGTCCATGCACAAACATTTTGGAGGTCTCTCAGGGAAAACATGGTCTTTGCAAAGCTGTGGAAAGGAGTGGTAAGATTTAAGCCGAGTCACAATATAAGGAAATCTGTGAGGCAGGATGAGGAAGGATGGTGCCTTGCTTATACTTAGTGAGTAGGAAGATGATGCTGTCAACCCTGATGGAGAAGGAGATGGAAAAATGGGAAGAAGCTTGAATCTTAGTCAGACTATAATAACAGGCCTGCAGCAAAGCCTGAAGTGTTGTCACCATTAGATAGACACTCACCATCTATCTGTGTTTTAAAGTGAGTTTCACAATGTATTTTGAAGGTATTGGTTTCTTCATGTAATTTCTCTGCTCCCTGTGAACTGAACAGATAAGCACAAATGTACTTTTGAAATATCTGGTTATTCTGCCCCATCCTAGATTCACCATTTCTTATGAACAGTTTCAGTCAAGACAGCTGAGAACATCAAAAGAAGAAAAGATGATCTGTGCTTCTTTTGTAGAATATGAAGTGAAACAGACTTTAAGAACTGAACAAAAAGGAATAATTATGGGAACTGTTCTTCAAAGGAACTGAGACAGGAAAATATCTGACAGGCAGGCAATTTTCTTTTGTAATAGACATTGGGCAAAAAGAAATCCTGGAAGAGCATGAGTCTACACTGCTAAGTACACAGAAGTGATAGAAAGAACTGACGAGGGTGCTCAAACTATTCAAAGCTTGTTGTTTTCCACAGGGAAAACTATAAAAGCTTGGGCTTTGACAGATGTACTCATTGTTGGATAACTTCATGGATCTCCAAAAGAAATTAAACATTCAAAAAGAAGAACAAAATTAGTGTCAAAGCTGTTTCAAAAGAGCAGATGAAAATACTCAGTAGCACCATCACAATGTGCATAGAATAGAAATATGAATACAACCAGCAATCAGACTCACCATGAAGAAACTTAGGAACTATAACATTCAACAGTAGCTCAGTGGAATTCAGAAGTTACTGATCAGTATCCTGACCTTCAAGATAACCATGTGAAAATGCTAAGTGGAGAAACTGACTGTTTTTTGTTTCTTCATAGACAGCTTTTTGCTCTCCTTGTATTCGTATTTGCTGGAGCTGTGGGTTTCAAGTTGTGACATTCTTCAAAAAACTGAAATGTAGAATTTTGATTTATTTGAATCCTTCATCTGATTTGGAGTGGAGATATGAATTTAGATGTCCACATCTCTCCAAGTGAGCAGTCTAATCACTGTGTTAGTAGATGTTAGGATGTCAAAGTAGAAGGCAGCTTTTATTGTCCTGTTTTGGGCAAAGTAGACAAAACACATAATAAGCCCATGTCCACAAGAATTAGAGTTTTGATGCCCTGTGAAGCAAGGGGGGATGAAGACCTGAGGATATAATGGCATAAGGCCTTGAACAATCTGTTTCAGGTGATCACGTTGATGGGATAACTTTCCTTAGAGATGGGTAAAAACTGAATCATTCATCAAATGAATTATTCTCAGCAGTCTGAATACATTTTTCAGTTTTAATTTTATTTTATTTTTTTTTTAACTTTTAACCTTCATTCTTCAGGGCAGAATTCATCATACTTTCATACTCTAATAATCTACCTCATCTACTTGAGCTTTCCAAGGAGTGTTTTGGTTTTGTCTGTGAATATGTTTGCACTATTGGCATATTTCCTGATCTAATTTAAAGCAGGCTAAGAGCATTCTGAAGACTAATTTCTGAAGGAAGGGGATGTTAGCAAAATGCAGAAGTATTTCACAACTGAACTGGGGATGATATTTCCTTCTGTGTCCTGCCCAGCCTTCCTTTTCCCATCCTTGCTTACTGATTTGTGGGCTGACTATCAACATGTCTTCTCCATTTCCTCCTCAAACACCTTTTACATTTAGGGCTTTTGGTTTCCTTGTTTCTGAATCCCACCACATCCTCCATAATATACTGTAAAATTCATGCTTCAAAGATTTCTAAATATTTCAGATTGTTTGGCAGCAAAAGCTCTTTAATCAGCTTTGACAAATGTTCATTTAGATATATTTTTCTGTATATTATCCTAATGGGATAACTACAGGTAAATACAATGACCTATTCACATTGCTTTTCCCCTTTTTGGAAAACATCAGACTATACAGATAAAGACTGAAAGGCTCTGACACTGTTCATAGAAATGAGCTTATTTGAGCTAATAGAGAATACATCATCCATTCTTGAGAGCTGGCACAGGTTCCTTTCTCTTTTATAGGTATTTTCTTTTGAGCATAATTTTTTTTCTTTCATCTTCCTTCAGATATTGAATGTGAAACAGCTGTAACTCTGCTTCAAAATCTCTTCCTTCTATTTTCTTTTTTTGTTTCCTCTTACAACTGCTAGCATAGAACCTGTGGTCCTACACAGTAGCTATTATATATCACTGTGCTGGTATGTGTTGACTTGAAACCTTTAACCTCACCTCTGCTTTCTGAAAGCTCAAGCATAATGCTAACACATCATATATCTGTGATCTAAACAGGCATTTATCACCAAAATGGTCCTAAAATCAAGAGCTCTTAAAGGTACAAAAGATGTATTCTCATTCCCATTCCTATTTAGTTGATTTCTGAAGAATACCATGGTTTACACAAAAGAAAGCATGTATTGTTGATGGCCACAATACTATTGATAAAAAACATTTTTATAATATTTTCAAAATACTCTTTCCTGACTTTCACAACAACATAAATGTACTTTTTTTCTTCCTCTTTCTCCATGGCAGGTGATTGAAAAAAGAAAATGAGATTTTAAAACCTGACTCATGAAACACTGAGTTTCTGGGTATCTTTTTTCTCCTTCCATGAGAGAAAAGGCATATACACAGAAAAAGAAAGCCCTCTTTTATAGCCTACTGTATTCTTCACTTCTACAAATTGTCTTCTCAGTGCAATATGTGAACTTGCACCACCAAATCAAACTTCATACCTCTCTTTCTCATCACACACCAGCAACCCACATCCTCCCACATCCTGAGCCAGAAGTGCAGCTCCCAGCACAGCCTGAGTTCTTCCACAAGCACTGCAAGTGAAGCAGCCATGGAGCCACTGGCACACAGAGAAACAAGCTGTGCTTAGTTGGTGGGCTGAAGGTAACTCCTTAGTGGTGGCTAATGTTCAGATCAGCTCAGTGCTTTCCCACACAAGGAGATGGAAATTGCTTTTTCCACCTGAAAGTGGCTCTGAGCCCATGATCACAAGGACTCTTTGGCCTCTCTGGGCACCAGCACCAGTGCACCACTCCTGGACTGTTCTCACTGTGAAGTTTTGCTAGAATTGACCAGAATTTCCCTGGCTGGGGCTTGTGCTCCTTGCCTCAGCCTTTCCCAGTGTGTCTCTGAGAAGGAACTGGCTTGGTCTTTTCTAACCACATAGCTAATATATATATATAGCAGGTAAATACCTGCACAGATGTTTCTTCTGTAGGCTGAACAAACACAGTCTCTAATTCATGTATTGCACTGCTCTAGCCATCTTAGGATACCTCCACTGGACCTCCTTCAGTCTGACAGTGTCTTTTTGTGCACTGTACTGGGTACAGTACTCTGGATGTCATTTTGAAAGTCCTGAACAGAGAGAATAAGCACTTCCCTTGACCTGCTGTCTACACTTTCACTAGTGTAGCTTAGTAGGCCATTGACCCTCCTCCCCCATTAAGGCATATTGCTGACTCATATTCAGCTTCCCTGCAAACACAAGTTGCAGCAAGAGTTTGTGGCTGTGCAGCGCAGGGCTGCAGCAGATGTTCTCTGCTCTTTCACCACAGCTGTTTATTTCTCGGTTTCCTTTTCATCATCTAGATGAGATACTGTGCCTTTGGCTTCTCCACTGGTGGTGGGGCAAGGCAGGATAAATTGTGTCCAAGAGTAAGTTAGTGATGCTGTTGCTTCTTTCTGGATACTGATAATATGCAATGTAGCCATCTAGTCAATATAATTAGGCTATAATTAGGCATAAAATTCACATACACACAGAGCACCAGAACTTATCAATGTAGAGTGCTTTTGCAGCAAGCTCAGTAATGGAGAGAAGTCTCCTATAGGCTGTTCCTGTCCAGTTACATATCCATATGTACTCCAAAGCTGCCTAGTTGCCATTTAACTGGAGACACAGATCATGACAGTATTCAGCATTGTGTGTGCTCCATCTCCTAACAGGACAACTATTTATAACTGTATTGGTGATGGGCACTTCCCTGAAGTTTGTTATGTCTTTGTCCATACAGCCTAGTCACTTCATGCTGCTACATCTGGCTGTGCAAACCCATTTGTCATTCCTGGACTCACTCCAGAATGGTTTGCCAAGCCTTACAGACTGATGAATTTTCTTTGCTGTTATTATGTCGCCACAGTACTTTATCTGGCAGCAGGAATGACAACTGCAGCAGGTCACTTTAGGGTCATACAGCACTCTTCTTCTTCATTACATTGGCTATCATTGCTTATAAGTACTGTCTGTTAAACTGGGTAAAGGTAAAGGAGGCTTGACTGCACTGGGTGGCCAGCACCATACCTTGACTTATGCTGTGTAGGTTATGTTACAATCTTCCCCTCTGCACTATCCCACAATTGCATGATATTGCCATTTGAAGAGATGGCTGCTTGGGACAGCAGCAGCAAAGCTGAGGAATGGGGCCAGGTACTTACCAGGTAGAGATGTCCCAGTTAATTTTAGAAGAACATCTGTTAGTTGCCTCAGAGAAGTATTGATGGGGAAACTCTGTGATCTGCTTCTTGAAAAAGGGAGATGCTCAGGAAGTTTCTCTAGAGATTTTAGCTGACAGAAAGTATGTAAGGCTACAGGAGGCTGACAGCCTCCATGATACAGATGAGTTGTGCTGGTAGGAATTACACTCAGTACTAAGCATGAAGATCTAGAGCCATCTGGAAGGACTGGGTGAATAATCTTGTGATGCTTATTAAATTTATCAGTAAATGAAAATCCCCAAAAGGCAGATGTTCTCTAGGACTTGTCTAACTTGCTGGGAGAATGAGGCAAGTAAAGGGAGCTGTGAGACGTGGTGTTAGCAGGGTTACAGTCTGCCATGGGGATGCGTGCCCTGGGATGGTGCAGTGCTGGCTTCCTCTCCATGGAATATACACAAATGCAGACTGAAGACAGAGACTGCCTTTCACATCAAGAGTGTCTATGTTCAGTTAATATTTCATTGCTCTTTTGCTCCTCTCTGAGTCATCCATTGTTCTTTGTTTCTGGGGCATCTCCATGAGGGAGTTGAGTCTTGGTGATATTAATTTGCTTTGTTTATTTGGGAGTGAGTGCCATTAAAGCTATTTGTTAGCTTGTTTTCTTTATTCAGTCCAAGTATTGGACTTGTTTCTTCTTTTGTATCTTTGTCCTACATGGATTTTTATGCCTTCTTTTTTTGCCTCGATTCTCTAAATTGCCAAGCATCATCTCCCAAATTGCCCTTTATATTTGTATCCTGAATTATCAACTTCCACCCAGTAGACTGAGAAGTACTTTGTGCTTCCATTGCTCTTATTGGAATTCTGCTTTGTTTAAAAAAAAAAATTAGCTAGATAAATATGTAATGTGCTCCGTTTACAGAAGTAGAGCTGTGCCAGGAACAATTTGGCTTTTAACTGAATCATCTGACCTTGGTTTATATGGTAATGTTCTGGGAGAAGGGACATATGTGTATCAAGACAGACATATTACTGTTCAGTAAAGTTAGTCATAAAGAAGAAAGCACTACCCCAAAAGCTTACAGAAATGTCAGCTGTGTATATAAATATATATTAGGAAAAAAAGAGAAGAAATTGAGAATGTTCACAGTATTTCATATCCAAATATAAAGGGATGTTGTAGTCTTGATAGCTTGAGAAGTGATTTTTTCTCTTTAAAATAATAACTATCTTTTTTTTTGGAAAGGATTGCTGATAACTGAGAAACACATCTCAAATGTTAATGTCATACTGAGACAGATCTGACCACGTAGTATGAGCTGGAGCAGGCTGAGTAAGTAGGCTGACATTTAATGTGAGTAGTATTGGTGTGGGGGTACTTCTGAGTGCAGCTGTCAGCGTGAGCCAGCTCCTAGAGTAGGAGGATAATAAGAGCAGGTATCCAAATAAATCCTGGTGTCAGCTCTCTGATGGTGTCTCAGGCTTGAGCAAGGGTCCAGTGGCTACACTGGATATGCTGTTTTCTAGACACTCTAATTTTAGTGAATTGTTTCATCTGAACATAGATATCCTGAATATTCAAAAAACTGAGATTTGCCAGCTTCATTGCCTATAACAAATGCAGTGAGCTTTGGTTACAGAGAGAAAAGTAGAAAGTACCTCAAATGTGAAGCACTCAACCAACATTTACACAGTAAGAAATGACATTTTGTCAGTTGCCATTCTCTGAAGGGATCCTGTATTCCAACAGAGCTGCAGGCAGTTGTGAAACTCACATAGGTATAAGCAATAGGAGAAATAATTTCTATAATGTTGACCCACAGCCAACAGAAGAAAGGATGTGTTCATCTTTCAGGATCGATGTGTTCATCTTTCAGAATCAGCCTTTTCTTATCTGAACAAAACTTAGGGCTTAGAACATGGACCAAGACACTTGGAAGCAAAAATTTCATTAATGCTTCAGTAATTGATACATTGACCATAGTGAAATCAGCAGCAAATGCAGCTCAGGTTTTGCAAATAATTTTATGGTTTTTTCAGAGGTTTCTAACATAACCTGGGATAACTGCAGAAGTTAGTATAAAATTTCAGGAAAAATAAATTGGTGAGGCTTTTGAGCTGGCTGTTGACACATGTTGGCTTTCTTTGCTTACTCAGAGGAGTCAGACACAACATGCACAGCCTTCTACTCTCATCTTTCAAGTCTCTTTCACGCTCAGACAGCTTGACAGCATTGTTCCAATACCTGCTGTGGGAGAAGCCACGCTGCACCTTCTCACCAAAGGGAGTGGGGTTGGTCCCAGGCTTCAAGAAATCAGCTTTTTCTGAAGTGTAGTTAGAATTTTAATGAGTATAAAGTGTGACATTAAGGAAGCTCCAAAATATAGGCATAATGAAACATTTCTGTCATTCCATAAACTACTGATATAGGAAGTTACTTGGATTTGGGTATGCCATTATTTTTCAGATAAAAGAACACTTTATCTATAGTGCCTCAGAATTTTTGTGAAATATTCTAGGTGAAATTCTCAGATGATGAAAAACAGCAGAATGTCATGGAAGAAAATGAGGTTTGCTAAACTAGCTTAGATGATGATCTAATCCCTGGAGGGTTTTAATATCTTCATAAATTACTAAAATACCAATATCATTCAACCAAACCATCACTCAGAAAATTAATGTGCCCTAATGGGTCACAGGACTATATGTATTTCCTGTTCTGTCCTTCATGACATACAAACATCTTAAAATAATCATATATGTAGATATATAAATAGGTTTGTATGTGGTAATTAGATTTTACAGGTAAATAGTTTTTCACTGTTTGTACAAAATTGAAGAGCTCTTTTCTTGGTGCACAAAGAAAAGAAACCATGATAAATCAGCTCATGAAAGTGAAGTATCCCAGTGCTGGCAAAGGAATAGATCCTGAGTTCATTAGATAAGCTGTAGAAAAAACAAAAGAATGTGTTTCATGGTAAAATTAGATTACTTTCTCTCAGTACACTTCAAGTAGTATTGTCTTTGTTATCTGGTACTTACAGCCAGGGTGTACATACATACATTTGTGCTTATCTTCACAAAATTCCAATGTATATTCTAAGTGGTCATCAAAATTCACTAAAAGGAACAGTGAAGCACAGTTGGCTAGGATAATTTAAAAAAATTGCATGGAGATTGATCAAAAACTATATAGAGGAGGCATCTTAGCCTTTAAAGGGTTTAGTTTTTAATGTTGGTTATCACCACTTTCTGGCCTTTAACTTAATGAGGGTTATGTGTATTTCAGTTTTACTGAAACATGTACTGTTTTCTTGTATGTAAATTTTGCCTGACTGAAAGAAGAAGAGCATGGCCATTTGTCTGGAATTTCTGAATGTCTGGCATCGTGGAAGTCCTACTGCTGTTGCCAGTATTCATAGATTGACTGTCCAGTGCATGCAGTGTGATCCCAACATGTGAATGCTTGTGCATGTAGTTACTGTATTTACTCAGCATTTTTCTATGCACACAGTTCTTTCTGGTATTAATGCCTCTGTGCATCAGGAACTTTATATCTGCTTTTAAAAAGCAATGTACATATGAGAATTGCAATACTTGTTTCCTTTCTAAGAGGAATTTTAGTTTATCTACTGCTGCAGTTGGAAGGAGAAAATATGAGCAAAGAAAGATGGTTGCACAGGTAAGGTGTAAGACTAAAGATTAGGTTTGGGTATGTCATTTGTTTTAGCCAGTGGCTCAATTCCCCATATGTAAAGGGTAGATAACTCCTCTTATCATACCATAAATTAATGTTATTGATTAATTTGTAACCACAAATTAACCCAAGTGCATAAAAATCTATCATAAAAAGCAATAGAGTGTGTCCTGCAGAGCAGGTACTCATTTATTTCCTGAGGCATCTAAGGAAGACTACCTGGCTACTTTAACAGCCTAAAAGCTGCAGTCTAAGGAAATATTTTGCCAGCCCTATCCCATTTTTCCAAATAACAGCATTTTGATCCAGTGTATTGGAATGTTGCCTACCTGAGCAGTCTGAAACAGCTGGTGTCTACATAGTACACCATTTACTGACTTGTTACTTATTAAATATTATGTAGGAATTTTTCAGTGCCTGACTACCAGAAATTCAAATTCCTTTGGAATTCTTTGCCCCTACTCACAATCCCTTATTACTGACATCCTACTCTAAATTTGGCCTTCAGCATAGAAGCACATATGAGATGCACTAGGCTTTACAGAGAAATTATCTTCGGATATTGAAATATGTAGTGAAGAGACACTTCCTACTCAGGCATGAACATCCTTAACTCTCTAAACATATGCAGTTGTCCCAGCTGTTTTTTACCCTACTGTGCCTTTGCAACTATGGAAAATTTATATAAAAAAGGAAATAAGAGTAAAAATTGGCAACAACTGCAGCACAAATGGTGGCAACAGTCTATTGTCCTGCTATGTATTAGCTTCAGCTCTGCTGGCAAAGAGACAGCAAGTTTGGAGACAGAAAAGGAAAACGAAACAGAGCAAAAGAGACCATAATTTGAACATGGAAGTTGCAGCCTCCTCTTGGGCTGAAAGAAGAAACTACATTAGCTTTGTCTCTGGTTTGAATATGAAGATATATTATAAAATGGTAAATCAAAGACAAGAGCATGTTTGAAACTGAAAGGTCTTGGGTACATGGAGAATGAGTGATGTAGTAAGTACCTATTTACTGTAGGAGGTCTACTGTAATGTGTGCCAAACAGTATCCTATGCCTCCCACTTGCCAATTCAGTAATTTGGCAAAACCAAACTGATTTCCTGACTGCACTGTAAGGTTTGATCCCCAAACAGAGATGAAAATCCTTTTTGCAGTTCTTGAAGATTTATGGGGAAAGAAATTCATCAGGATGTCTTGAGACTTGCTGAACAAATACATAATTAGAAAGCATTTAAGGCATCATGATATCTGCATTCTCCATAAGGAATTCAGGGAAGCTAACTAATAAAAGCAGAGAGAATGCCAGAGCTCCATTTCAGTGTCTTCTTAGAAAATACACACATGGAAAGCATACAGTAAATATGCAAATACACATGTACTCTCTATCCCTTCTTGCTCTTTTACTGATTACTCAATAACTAGATACAATGTTTAAATAGGTATTTGGATCATTGGCACCAAAAGCAATTAAAAACTAATATATTCAGCTAGAACTAATGATGGAATTCTGGAGAACTGTGTATCATTCTGTCTTCAGTGTGCTTTGGGATTTGAGAAATCTGTAAACTGACAAAACACTTGATAAATGATTCAACAGGAAGTGGTCTCAGTAACTCCATTAGTCTTTCTTATCTTCACTGTATCTGTCATCCAGCTCTCCACACATCACCTACTGAGCAAATATACTTGCTTTGCACTACTGTCTATGATAGATGGGGCAGGGCAAAAAGCAACTTAGGTCCTGTTTATTTATATGTTTTAATCTGTAATTGATAGATTCTTTTCTGAAAGGTGCTTTATATAAACTAATAACAGTAGAAGAACTTTGTCTCCCTATGCCTTAATAACAAAGAAGAAAGTCTTTTGTAAGATTGTTAAAGGCCTCACATTACCTTACTACAGGGACATTTTCTACTGTATCACAAAGTCTCTGTGAACTTGTGACCTGTCCCTGCAAGGAATTCCAGTTTATAGCTGGGAAACTGAAATGCTGGCATATTTACAGTAGAGAATAGAGTACAGTGTAGAAACTCCTGGGCTAATTATATCTATGAGATTCAGATTCAGTGCAACACCTTGACAAGAAACTATTCAGGAACACTGAAATGGGATAGCCATTTTCATCTTGCTTTATCTGATCCAATAAACCTGCCTCCCAGAAAAAAGAAAAAAGCTCATTTGCTTGTGCACAAGGACAATTGCACAATTCTGGGAGCACACAAATTCTGGCAGAAAGCTTCACTGCAACATACAGACATATTTGTAAGAGAGAAAACAGTGACTGGGTAGGATGGTCTGTGGCAGAGGTGGTAAGCTCTCCCTCAAGGAGTCTGGATACTGCCCCAGGGTCAAAACAGAAATGTGACAGAACGTGACCTTGCCAACAACAAGCATCAGTTTGTTGTGGCAACACACCAGCCATGAAGTCAGCCAAGGGCAGTATCTCTATGGTGATTGTATCCTGGCCCTTGCACTGGGACAGCTGGTTTCACATTTTCTGTATGGAAAACCTGAGAAGAAGAGTCTGTTGCCTGCTGCCTAACCTGTCCTTGGACATCAGTTAACCATGATAAAAACTTGCTTTACTTTCTTCCTCTTCTGCTCCTCTTCCTCAAACTCAATAACAAACAATTTGATTGACTTACTTACACAAATCTTTTCTAATACTTGAAATCAATGTCTTATACCCACTTCTACAAATTGCAGCAAGTACTATAAACCTGGAAACAGAGGTTTGACTTTCAGTTCACATGCTGAAATGTCAGCCTAGTTCTAGTCAGTTTGAAGGACAGGACTGGCTTCTAGCTAATGACTAGGCATACCCTAAAAATTGTGCTCTGACTGCACTGGAGGCAGTAAGAACTCCCCCCGTCTATGGTAGACTTCCATGAAAGACTTCCTTGTTTGAGCTACAGAGGAATATTGATTATGTTGCATTTTAAAGAAGTGTGATACATTGTTCTTCCTTCCTGGTGGCCCCTAGCCAACTGCTCAGGGAGTATTGTACAAGGAATTGATGACAAATTCTTCTCAAAAGCCCACAGGTGAGATTTTAGGAAGATTTACCTACAGGCCCATATTCAGTGATCACTTTTTAAATTCCTATCTAGGTAAGGAACATGATGAACATAAATGAGAGTTAAGCTCCTAGCCACCTTCCTATAGACTCCAATATACCTTGTAAGTATGTGCCTATGTTATTCTCAGTCACTCCTTTTCTTAACCTACATCTTTGTCAGCACATAGATATCCCCATTCTGTTCCAGAACATCCTTGCTTTAGCATTATTACAAAAAAAAGAAAAAATGTTCTTAAAAGAGGCAGCATATTATACTCTCTCTGCCCTTCTTATTCTGCTTTTTAATTATTTTTTCCTCAGTACACCAATTATAGATGGAGGATTTCAGCTATTACAAACACAGTAGCCTAATTATGGGAAATGATTTCCTCAAGAAAACTATGGCTGAGTGACATCATATCACCAACATATTTGACATCATGCAAGGGCATTCATCTATCCAAACAAACTTATGCACAGTAAGAAATAATTTTGGAACATGTTCTATTTTATCTCCTTAAATTAACGCAGTGACTTGGGCTCACCTTTACAAAAATTATCACAGAGAGATTTCAGGGCAGAGGTTATTAGCCTGAAAGGAGGTGCTCAGGAGAATTCAAGGTTCTGCCACGTGTTCACTCCCATGCACTGGGCAGGGACCTTGCATGGCCTCAGGGCTCCCTGTGCCTCTGGGACAGAAACATTGTCCTCTGTGCTGTGCCACCCTCTGCAGTTACACAGACAGTGGTGTCTGTCATCGACAGACCAGCAGCTGGGGAGAGCATACATTCTTTGTAGCTCAAGTATTGTGATTTCTCAAGTTTCCACACTGATAAGGAAAGATATCACATACAGCCCAAATAAAAGGTATTTTGTCTAGTGAGAATATGACTGGACCCTTTCAATACAACTTTAGTCATTCACTAGAGGGTATTTCCAGCTGAGAGAAGGTAAAGAGTCATCTATCATATGGTATGTCAGGTTAAAGCAAGCACAACCTTATCGACCTTCCAGTGTTTTTAGGATCAGAGCATAATGCATCCAGGTATCCTCATGTACATGCTTTACTGTCTTTTATTGAAGTAAGCTTTGTCTCAGTCTGCATTCTCTTTGCATTGTGTTTTAAACAGGAAAATCACTTTAGGCCCCCTCACTGCTTTAGTATTTTTGTGGGAGGCAGTGATTAGACTTTGTTTTTTTAAATTACTTGAGAGTAAGACCTGTAAATAAGCTGCTTTCAAATCTGTGTTCCTCTCTCACTGTAATCATAAGAATGTCACCCAGACAACTGAGTGGCAAAGCTGGTCCTTTGTTTTCTACTGAATCTGACAGTATTTCCTGTACATAACCTGTATAGAAATATGATTTACAATATCATGAGCAACTTCTAATATTTCTTTTCATTGTTGATAACTCCTGAGTTTTCATCAAAGGAGAGATGATATCCATTTGCATCTAATATTAATTGAAATCCACAGTTATGAATGTGAGACCACTGAAAGTTTCAGAATAGAGAGTTTGCACAAAAGTATTGCTTTTAACATTCAATGCTAACTTTTGGAGAGGGGAAGAATGACTCTCTTGCATTTTAGTTACTGCACACAGGAGGTAACACTGAATAGCCTTAAATATACCCCCAAATCATAAAATCAAGGAGTGAAATAGGTTAGCCTTTCCCTGATAGGTTCTTTCTGAGCCATTGTGGGTACCCATGCTATACTTCCAAAGTTATTCCATAATGATGAAAGCTAGAAATTTATTTCTTTTTTTAGTGGCAATTTCTGTGTAAATGCCTAGCTTCTGGGACTTGTAGCTCAAAAAGATGTTGAAAGTAATTCTTAATAATGTCATGAGAAGTAGCAATATAGCAAAGGACAGAAAAATCCAAGATCCACCCTAACTGCTTCAGGTCCTTCTGAGTTGTGATCAATTCTCGCCCTTCACTGGCTGACAAACACCCCTTTTGAGTTGCCTGGCCATGCCCTGTGCCCTTATTTTACAACAGTAGGCACACTCATCACCAAGTGTATGGTTTCATGTGAAACCACAGGAAATGGTGGTTTCAGCTATTTTAAACCTAAAAGTGGGCAGTGTTTTACAGCTGGTTTGATTTCAAGAGAACCACAGCAGGTAAAAAAAAACCTTTTTAACCTTAAGGGCTGTACCTAAAGCTAAAATTTCATAAGCCACATGAAGAGCCCCAAATTCATGATTGATAATAATAATAATTCCCACATTTTTGGCAGCTAATTTGTGATTTATTAGTACCCAAGTTGGGAATTACTGGCCTTGGCAAAACAAAAAATTTGTTGATTCAGTCAAGGCTACATTTCACATCTTTTATTTGGCGTTCTCCCATAGGCTGCAGCAAATCAAAGGGCAAATCTGGAAGCAAAAGGAAGGCACTGACTCAGTAGTTAACTGAAACTTGTTTCAAGTTTAGCAACTTCGTTCTGGGGCCCTCTAGGCAGAAATTTCTCTGAACTCAAAGCTGGAGGGGGCTTTAGAGGGCTGTAGGGTTTGTTGCCAGAAGTTTGCGCAGGCTTTTCTCAGTGAATTGGTGACTTCAGAGCTCGGATGGACGTTTGGAGCCCAAGGTGAGCTCCTACCTCTACACAGGCTGAACAAACCTGATCAAAGCCTTCCTGGTTTTTTAAATTCTGCAGTGGAAGGCTAAGGAAAGGGGACGAGGACAAGGGCAGTGCAGCAGAAAGGAAAAGCGTTCCAGAAGATCGCCCACGGCGTTGAGCCCCAGCGCGGCGGAGCTCTGCGGCCGGGGCGCCAGCCGGAGCCTGGGCCGCCGCCGTGCCAGCAAACCTCAGCCACGGGCAGCCCGCGCCTCCCGGCGCTCCGGGAGGGCGGGACAGCACCGATCCGGCAGCCCCCGAGCTTTGCCAGCGAGCCCCGGGGCTCCGGGAGTGCCCCCGGAGAGGCGCGGCGGGAGCCCCGCCCCACCCCGGCAGCGCGGAGCAGGGCAGGGCAGGCTGTGACTCTCAGGGGCTGGCTGAGAGCGCTGGGAGGGACCGGCGGAGGGAAAGTGCCGGCTGGCCCTGGCAGCGAGGCACAAAGAAACTTTGGAGACCTTCAGTACCGTGCAAGGGTGAGTGATTCCAACTCTTCTGTAAGAGGAAGGAGGATGCTGTGGGTGCGTTTGCATGTTCTGAAGAGTGTAATGTTAATTTTGCTTATTTTCACCAATGCAGTCCCAGAAATGTTGCTCAGATAGAAAACCTGTACTAATTTGCTAAGAATGATTTGTAAGTTGCTGTTATGAGGGGTGAGGTGAGATAGGAAGAGAAAAAAATGTTTCTGCCAAGCTGCATCAGTGTCCCAGGTACTCAGTAGTGCCTGGGTGCTCAGGTGTGCTCCTTGTCACCCTGACCATGGTAGGAACAGGTGAGGAAAGAGAGTGTCAGTGGAGGCAGGTGGTAGGACTCCTGCCCCACTGGTTTTGTGGAACAGTTTGTCTGTGGCAGAGTTTGATGCAGTTCTGCTAGTTGAATAAAGAGTTGCTGTTGGTCTCAATTGGATGCTTTTGCTCCAAGTTCATTTAGGACTGGCTTAAAGGCCAGTACAACACTTGTTAGTGGTCGCAAGTAGCCAGCTTTTAGGTGTAATGTGTGTACTCTGGGACTGGGGGGAGTGGGGAGAAGAGGCTTTCAAGGCTGAGACCACCTTTTAGATTAATATAGGCTGTTGCTGGACAAAAATATTTTGGGTCCTGCCTGCTGCCTTCAGCTTTATAAACTTCTTTGTAGGTCTTACAGAATGAGGTGGGTTCCCAGTTGCATTACAGTTCTGAGGATGACTCTCCAAAGTACAATAATAAGGTGTAAAAAGTGTGGGTTTGTGCATGCAAGTGGCTTCCCCTCGGTGATGGGAACTGAGGCCTGACTCAGTAAGTGTTTGAACCTGGGATGCCACTGATCATAGCCAAGTCTGGACTTAGGCTCCTTCAAAGAGCTTCACACCTTAACTTTTAGTGCTCTCTGTCGTCTTCCATATTCTTTCCTAAGATGCGTTTGACCTAAATTACAGTAAGGTTTTTGAATTATCCTTTTGTCTGTGCTCGGTTGTATAAGGGCTGGCTTTGACATGTGTTGCGTGTTTAAAAGCAAGATACTCCCTTTCTGCAGAAGTGCACCATGTCTGCATAAACACTTGTGTTCTTGGCTTTTCTCTAAAAAATGCTGTGGTTAGGGTAATTAACTGCACTTCAGGGATTCTCTACTTGTTTGAAGCTTGGGAACTTAAATTGCCTACCACTTCATGGACTCAAATCCTTTCAAGTGACTTGAAATACCCAACTTTGGATGTGTGTTATTGGAACGGGGATTTGGCTTCTTAAAAGCCACGATACCCTGAGATATATTGTTACTTTATCATTGCACAGGGAATTTTATAATCCTGCCTCGATGCTTTTGTCCAAGGCCCTTACCATGCAGATGGATCAGACTGTAGCACTGAGGCTAACTTTCACTGAAACCAGTGAAAATCATTCTGTTAACCTCAGTGGTAGCTGCCTTAGCTCTTCTGGCTTGTGCAAGCGCTCGAGAGGATCATCACTGTAGAGACCAATGGTGTAGTGTAGCTGTAAAAGTCTCATTTCAGACACAAAACTTTTTGGGTCTGAACATTGGGCACCACCTTAGATGAAAGTTGTTTGGTGCTTCCCATGGTTGTGTTCTGTTGCAGCAAAGAAGTATTTGTTTGTTTGGAGGATGTCTTAGTTCCTCAGTCAGAGAAGCAAGAAAATAGGTCCTTGTTTGTTTTCTTATGCAGCTTTGAAATCACACTAAAGAAGTTCAATTTCCATTAAGATATCTCCCCCTGGATGCTTTTTTTTTTCTGCATTCTGCCCCTGAAAGTTTCACTGCTGTCTGAAACTCCTGATATCCACATGGGTCAACCTCACTGAAGAAAATGAGTGTGTGACTTTTTTCATCTTAATGAAATTAATGACATTGGACTTCATTGAAGTTGGTCAGCAGTTTGAACAAAGATGTGAATGCTTTAGGGAGCGAGATAGAGAAGAAGTACAGGGTGCATGTCTGAGATGATGAGTGTGATTCTGGTTGAAGGAACAAAATTCACTGGACCCGAATTTTTCTGACTGCTGAACCTGTGGGCTCTGCCACCTGCAGGGCAAGAGCAGGTGAATCTCACAGGTGTTATGTGATGCTGTGCAGTCAGACTAAGTGCCTTAGCAGGAGGTTCATGGACAGGAATCAGGATCTTGTTACTTAAATAATTTGAAGTAGTGCCTTGCTCACAGCTGTTCCTTCATCCCTAGTTTGGTAAGTGCTTCTCCAATGCTCCTAAGGGACAGCCTGTGTCTGTCTCCATTGCACTGCTGCTCTGCATGGCTCCCACACAAGCACCACTGCCCTGATGCTCAGAGCTCTGGGTGCTGCTTCCTGTGTGTCAGCTGGTGGCTCTGCCTCCAACATTGCTGTAAGTGGAGGTAAATGGCTTATACATCTTGGGTTATTTCCAACCAGGAAGTATTGTCTTTGTCTTCTGAGTGTAATCACCCAAAATGTGGTATCTCCACAGGGCCTGGATACCACCATCAGTCAGTTGCTACTTTGGCTGGAAGTATCAGTACTAAAAGGATGGGTCTAAAGATTTGGAGATGTTTGAAGTGGTCGGAATTAGTGGAAGAGTTTGCGTCTTTCTAGAAGCCAGTCTGTTCAATGGCAAGAAAGAAGATACTGGACTTACTTGGGGGCTGATATTATGGCTTTGAAGAAAAGTAGAAAAGGCCCTGGTCTGGTGTAGTTTTCTCTCCCCAGTTGTTTAGGTAGTCAAGCCTCTGCTGAAAAGGAAAAATGGACATTAGGGCTGGATAGTCTACCTAGCTCCTAGTGACTTAAAACCAGCCAAACAGGAAAGCCTCGAAGAACCTTTGTCTTTGGGGGGAAATGTCAGATAAGTTGCAAATTTTTAAATAATAATTTTTACTGTGCTGGTATTTGATCTTGCAGAATCTGTGTGATTGTATCTCACCATGACCTTGCTGCTGGTGAACTTGGAAGCAAAGTGAATTGGCTTCTATAAAATTGATGGTGTGTTTAAAGATGAGAAGTATTTATGAGCCATTTTAAGTGGACTAAATCCATGTCTGGAGCACTGTTTCTTATGTTACAGCATCTGTAAAAGGGAAATATCTCCCTCCCCTTTGAAATTTGCAGCAGGCCAACTCAAGTTTTGATTTATACCCAAGATTTTTTGATGCTTGGTGGTATTTAAACATCAAGCTTCTTAGATATGTACAGTAAAATGTGGCAGAAGACAGGTGTAACAGTCACACTCTCTGTGAATCATCCCTAGTCTGAGACTGCCCTCTCTTGGAGGCCATAAGTTGCTTTTATGTCGATTTTTTTTTCTCTCCTTTTTTTTTCCCTTGGAGGGGGAGCTCAGTTCTCCTTCTGGAGAAATCACTAGAAAGTTTTAAAATCATTCAAGATAATTGCTGCTATATTCACCCTGGGGTAGACAACTGTCTTCTAGGTGTTGGGGTTTTTTCTTTAAGTTTTTATTTTCCTTTAGAAACAAGGGAAATTGATGGAAGATTGGAAATAAATCAACCTTTCAAAGCATTTGTTTTGAATCTCGCAAGGGTAGAGTTCCAAGGAGCCAGAGGGGTGTAGATGACCAAAACTTGCTGAATTTTGGGAGAGATTTCAGTGTCATAGGATGTCAATGCCATAAGAAGTCTTGCTCTGTGTTAGTATGCAGTGTCCTAAATCTTCTAGCTGATCATGTATGATGATTTTGAATTTCATTCTACTTAAATGTTTCAAGTAACATCTTTTTAGTAATATGACAGGGTAACAAGAAGATACAAGTTTTCTTCAAATAAAATAATGCTGAAATACTTGTTTAAATTTAGCTAGATTGACAAGCTGGTCTATACCTGTTTATCCAGCCTCATTCTGGTGCCTAAATAAAAAATTATATATTTTATTCATCTGTCAAGGTTTTAAAAAAAAACATTTTTCCCAGGTGATTTAACATGACACAAACTTGATGTGGTTGAGAACATTCAGCTGTCCTGATATTAAAGCCTAACTTGACAGATTTTGTTAAGTAGCTTATTATTTGTTTTAGGGAGAAGACAAATTTGAATGTTTCTGCTGGCCTGGGAGCATATCCATTTTACTTTACTACAATATTCCCCTGAAGCCTGATTTTTGCCCAATTTCATGGGATGTCCTGAGGCCAGAAGAGAGATTCTTGACATTCTGATCCATGTTCTTGTCCAAACCAACATGTCCTTGACATTGAGAGTAAACCAACAGGCAGAAGATAGCCAGACTGGCAGGAGAGAGGCAATCCAGACAGTGCTGAAGGCAGCTCAAGGAAGCCACAACAACTCCAATTGTTTCCATTTCCGTTGTTTTCAGAGGCATGTTCTCAGAGTGAGCCTACCTGTTTTCAGGTTGAAGACTTCAAGGTGCTAAATTAGTGTTTTGGTTTGTCTATGGTCACATTATTTGGCACTTCTTAATAAAATACTGGAAACTTGGGATTAGCCCAATCTTGTTTCTTTGCTGAGCAAAGGTTCACTCAAGCCTTTAGCAGTCACATATTCCCAACAGTGCTCTTCAGCTCACTGGATTGGTGTCTGTTGTTGGTTTTGCTACAGCAATTCCAGTGGAGAAAATGCTTTATCTTTTCCCAGGAGAAAAAGGAAGTTAATTGATTAACACTTGTTGGCTCACAGAGATCACAGCAACCTTCAAAGATATCCAACTTAAAAAAAAGAGTGTTCTGAATGTCCTTCTCTGTCAAGACTAGCTTTTCAAGGGTGAAATAAATTATCTTCTGTGTTCTTCCTGTGCAATGACAAGAAAATGCCCAATTTTTTTTTTTCTTTTATCCCCACAAGTGGATGTCTGAGAACATTCTCCCATGGTGGGGGAAGCATATTCCTTCCAGAGCCTGTAGGGGGTGGAAAATTATTTTGGCCTCAAACCTTAATTCAGGGGTAGTGAATAAGCAGCCACTCCAATAGCAGGAGTTTTAAGACCATACTTCCCTAAGATGCTTTAAACTTTCAGCTATGGTGGAACAAATCTTTTAAGTTCAGTTGTTCTCCTGAACCCTGGCTAACATCAAAATTGGAACAAGTGCTGTTCTGATTGGATACAGTCTAGAATGGCTGCTGCAAAATTTGGCTTGGGCTTTGAATTTATGTGGACCTCAGTTGCTTGCAGCCACCATGGTATTTCAGCATAGAAGATAGAAGTAAGTAGCCAGTCAGTTTTTGGTAGCATTTAACACATCTCACTGCATTTCCAAGAATAGGACAGCTAGTAGTGATATAGACAGCTTGTAGAGATATCTTGTGAACTTCTCATGTCTCGAGGTCTGGGGCTTGTGGCTTCTAACCAGTGAGCTCTCAGCATGTTTCATGTGAGACAAGAATTTAAACTTTTTGTTCTTGTCTCTCCTTTCTTGCTGAAGAGGAAAATCATCAGCATAGGAAGAGCAGGGTGTCTTTTAGCTCCCACTCCACTGATGTGCTGGGGCTGGTACAGTTGCATCAAAGCTCTTTTTCCACCAATGTCCTCTTCAGCTTGGGGACAAGGAGCAGGATGGAGAGGACAAGAAGGTAACAGCCTAGTAGGGACAGCAGCTGGGAAAGACTGCTCTGGGAGACACAGCAGATGACAGTATTGTGCCCTATTCCCTTTCATAGTACAAGGAAAACATGTAGGGGCTTTTGGCCTTCTGAAAGGCAATGTCCTTTCATTCTCCTGAATGGAGGGAGAATGGTGATGGAAGAGTGTTTTACAGGGTTGGAGGGCAGACTCCTGTGAAATGTACTCATTGGCATCACTGCCCCCAGAGGCTGTACAGAAGATTTCTCCTGTGGTTTGAGACTGCAGCGTTCCCTGTTTGAGAAAGCAAGTGAGGGAGAGGCAGTGTCAGTGCAAAGACTGTTTTTTATAAAAACAGAAAAAGGGAGGTCTGGAGAGGGATTCGAGTGGACACAGCTACAGATTGTGCTGTGAGATATAATGTGACACCTTGTTTCCTGCATAGCCCCTGGTATCTAATGGCGTGGCTTAGCTCTGGCTGCAGTCTGTCCCTCTGTGAGATATTCAGGCTCTTTCCTTTCCCTACATATTGCCAAGACTCTTACAAGAACCTAATATCCCTGAGGTCTCTGTCAAATTGGGATTGGAACTGGGCAGATGTTTATTTTTAAAGGGAAAATAAACCCCAAAGTCTCTCTGTCAGGAGTGGCAAGAAGGGCAGCAGAATTTACTGAATTTTCTGCTTCCAAGATGGAGTAAGATTATTTTTCTTAACAACAGCTTTTTTTTTTTTTTCCCAGTATTGACTTTTTTGGTTTTTTTAACCCAGTGACCTCTTTTGATGTCAGACTTCAGGTAAAACATATAAAAAAATCCTAAGGCAATGTCTTTAACAATGATGTTTCACACATGATCCAAAAACACACATAAAAACACATGTGAAGAGTGAAAAGTGTTTAGTTTTCTCCCTGTGGGCTCAGTCCCTGTGCATGAACAAGGCAATCACCAGAAGAGTAGCAGAGTCAATGACGTTTTAATCCAATTGATCTGTGATCTATTTTGCTTCTTGCTTACCTACTGTAATGACCCCTGTGTTTGTGTGTCTGGGGTCAGCTCTGGGGTAAAAGGGTATTTGCAGTAGCTATTGGAGAGCCACATCAGGCTGGCTGACTGGCTGCTTCCAGCCAAAAAGAGTCTGAGCTAAGTTCCTCCTTTGCTCTCCCCAAATGAAGCATGAGTCTGAATGTACCTCATTTTCTCCTTCTCAGGAAGCGAGTTGAGATTTTGTTATCTGATGTATTTCCCCTTCGGTGAAATCTGATTGAGATTTGCTAGCTCAAATGGTATGAATCATTAGTAATTCTGAGACTTGAAAATACTAGCAGCAGAGATGAACAGACTGAACAAAATATACTTTGCATTTTTAGAAACAAAGGAAAAACCTATCAGGGCTCAGGCATCCTCTTGTAAATGTTCTTTTTTTAGTTTTACTGGAAGTTGAGAAATTGAAGCCATTTGACTCTGACATACACACAAATGCAGAACCAAGCTTGGAAATTTATGGGAAAGGCGGAGCATCCTCTTTGCTCGGCCTCTGAAGCTGTTCCCCAAAAGGTGGCAGTCTCTGCTAGCAGGAATGTGTCTCTCGCTGGCAGATGGATGCTTTTCCTTAAGGTTCATTCAGTTCAATGTTCTGCATTGGTTGGGTTTTTTCCTTTCCCCTCCTCCCTCCATAACCTTTATCTTTCAAACGAGACCAGCAGCCTGTATATTTGACAAATATTTGTCTAGCACTGTAAATGCACACAGACTTAAAAATGACCTTTGAGTTAAACCAGAGCAGATTCCCACACCAAAAGGAATTAGTTTTAGTTAGGTTTTTTTTTTCCTAAGCTGTGTAAACAAAAATTATTAGAATGCATGCTATGAATGCTTCATCTCTGCATCTGTGGCTGGGCTTCCACAGCTTTTTAAAATGTCATCACAGCTACAACCACTCCCTAAAAATCATGCCAAAGGCCTGGACCTGTACTCTCCAATTATAAGGAAAGCTGCCTGGTTTATTCAGCATTTGCTTGACTTGGAGTGAGACCTGAAGGACTTAAAACTGTCCCTGTGTTGTAGTTCAGGCCCTGTGAAGCTGAGACTCTTTGCTTACTGTTATTTTTCTAGTGGATCTGTATTTTCTTGGCAGCCTGGACTCTACTTGTCCACAAGCACAGCTTTTCCTGAACCACTGCTGGGTCTGACAGCCTTTGGATCCTCCTGCAAGATCCAGCCAGTGGCCATTATGGGACAACAGAAAATGTATTTCATATTCTGATGTTTCTACTTCCTTACACGTGATTGAAGACCTCAGTGAACCTAGGGAATGGAGTAGAAAACATCTGCAGAAGCAGATAATTCTGTCCTTCCAACTGGGGACAGAATCCCAGGTTTTTACCTCTTGGGGCACTCAAAGGCATGTGCTGGCTATTCCTTAAAAACAAATGGAAAAACAGACTTTCCAGAATGGATGTTTTGCCCTCGGGAACCTGACATTGTATTTTAGGCCCTTTGCAATTTAGGGTTAAACTAATAAGTGTATTCTAGAGAGTTTCACTGGGACTGAGCTTTCTACTGTGCAGGCACTCTAAAGTAGCTTTGTCTTTACAAAAGCTACTTTTTCTTTACAGCATGACAATTTCTACGTTGGTTAGGTTGGATTAAAAGGATCTTAATAATAGTAATAATAATTCAAAACTAGCATGGTACCATTAGAAATTTTATTTAACTAATCTGCTTATATAATTGGGCCTGTTCTAGGATTGTCTTCTCCTCTTTAAAAAAGAATTTAATTGGTTAAAAAATCTGACTCAGCCTCGCTCAAAAATTATATGACTTGGAACAAAAACCTGGAATTCCTGGAATTTTTTTTTTTTTTTTTTTTGGTGCAGAAGGAATTTGGGAATGTGGTATTAGCTTGTTTTTAAGAATGCATTTATTTGTTTGCCAGACCCCAAGGAAGGTGAGGAGTGTAGAACCCAGCTTGCCTCACTACTGATATTTGGAAGGGCCTTTGGTTCCACTGTTGCCTGCCTTAAGGCTTCACAAAATGGGATAAGTAGTCAAAAACCAACAGTGCAGAAAACATCTAAGGGCATCTGATCCACATCAGAGAAGGGAGATCAGATCACCGAAACAGTAATGGTCTAAGACACCAAACAGTTTCTGTACAGCAGATAGGCTTGGAGCTTCCTTTCTTGGGAAAATGCTACTGAGAAAGGATGGACAAGAGTCTTTTGATGCCACAAGGAAGGAGAAGATGAAAAGGAATTTTCTTGCTGCTGCTTATAATCAGAGGTCCAGGGAATGTGAAAAAATTTTAGTGGGTTTGGGATTTAAAGCAAGGGGATGTGGTTTGTAATGTCATCTAAGCAGTTGTGCAGAGGCTTAGAGGTACTAGAACTTCACATGGGTTCAGGAGTCTCACAGGAGACCTGTGAATTGTGCTGGTCGTGGCAGAGTAATCTGGTGAGGTGTTGCCACATGCTTGCACTACTCTCACTTTTTTCCCCATCATCTGGTATTTGCAGTGTCAGAAACAGATTAACCCAGGCTGCAGAGACTGATGTGGCCAAAAGATGGGCCCATCTACTGTGTGTGTCACTGATTTTTAAACACTGCAATAATTAAATTTCTTGTGGATAAGAACCAGTTTGAAAGTCAACTCTTTAAAAGTTCTCTTTGTCTTTAGGCAGTCATGACTTCTAAATAACTCTTCTCCTTTCAAATAAATATTTCACAGATGTAGAAGGGAATTAGATCATCTGGATTATTTCACAATCGATATAGAATTTGCTTCCATTTTTTTTACCCTTTCCTCTCTTGGCTTGGCACACTGCAAGGGGCCTTCTCACTAGGGGCCAGATTCTGGGAGATGAATATTTTAACTTCCTCAGAAAGTTTCCTGGAGGCATTTGGCAGAGGAAAAAAACCTCAGTTTTTTCTATTACAGAGGTGTTTTCTTTTTTTTTCTCCTTTGTTTGTTTGTTTGTTTGTTTGGTTTGGTGTTTTTTTTTGGTGGTTTGTTTTTTAGGTTTTTTTTGTTTATTTGTTTTGTCTCTCTTCTTTTTTTTATTTTTTTTTTTTTTTAAGCTGATCACATTCTGGAGGATTTACTTTGTTCATATCTGTATTACAACAAAAACAAGGAAAAAAAGAAACAGAAAACTTCCAAACCAGTAGCTTGTTCCTCCCCTGTGGGCAGAAGTACCATGACCATACTGGCCCTGCACATGTTGCTGAGGTGCTTAAATGCAGACAAGCTGCCACTGTCATTAAAATAATCCATAAAAATGTTTCAACTAAAGTTTTTCAAAACTTTCATTTTCCTTCTTTCCTCAGCTAAAGTTCTGGGGGTTTTTGTCAGCTGACATTGGGAGACCCATTGAACCACTGGAAACCTACTTGGTTAGATGCTATCTAAAACTTGCTGGGGTGGTGGAATGGTCAATAATCTTTGTTCTGAAGATTTTTGTGTAAGTTGGATGAGAATGACCCTTCCTAAAATAATAAATAGTCCAACAGCAAACTAACCTAGCCATAAGTTATAAGGCATTAATAGACTTACATAAGTATAACCTTTTGTTGTTGTTGTTGTTGTTATATTTTTATAATCTACTAGGGAATAAATTTCCTAATCAGATAAGGAAAGGAATGAATGTTAAATGCACATTGCTTTAAAATAGACCTGGAGTCCTAGTTTCTTTGGATCTCTGTTGCAAAGATGTTTGGATCAAAGCTTATTTCTTTAATGACAAATAAATTGCATTAAACACAATTATATGCCTTTCATGAAGATTCAAAGACAGAGCTTGTCAGCCATGCAAATATTTTGGCATATGCATTACAGGTTTCTTCTGGGCTGGGCAACCTCTAATTTAATTTAAGAAATGAGTGGGGGAGAATCATATTTATAATAATAAAATCACTGTTTCAGAAGAAAAGGATAGGAGCCTGTTTACTGCCTTCAGTGGTCTTTAGATCAGAAGCAAAATTATCACAGTTATCTCTAATGCCCTTAAAATTATTGTAATAAACTTCCTTTTCTTCTCTTCAGTATCCACGTGGAAAATCTTGTAATCTCTGCTAATTTTGAGGCAACAGTTTCCCTGACTTTATTAGAGGCTTTCCAGAACTGTGTTAATGAAACAATGATACATGACAGGTTGGGTGTTATGGTCTAATAATGATCTGCCTTGGAGGTTAATGGCATTTGGCTCGCAGCCTCCGAGTAATAGGCAGCGTGTGCACTCAGTGCCCAGGTGTAGCGTTATTAATTCACTTTGGTTTACTCCAGGCCCTGTGTGCATCATCAAAACATTTGGCCCTTCCTTCTTCAGCCTCAGAGTAGCCTGGTGTTCGAGGAGAATGGCAAGACTTTGCCAAAACAGAGGTGGGATGAGAGGAGCCTTTCCCCTGCTTCTCCCCAGGCCGCAGCCTGCCTGGCATGCCTGGTGCTGCGCTCCCTTGCCTGGTGCCCTTCTCCCTTGCCTGGTGAAAGGCTGCAGCTGGGCACAGAGCTGTGCTTTGCTGTCTTCTCCCCCTGCCCCACTCTTCTGGGGAGGTGGTAGCCTACCTAGGCTGTGCCACTTCTGCTGCATGCCTAGGAGAGCTCAGCTTTGACAATTCAACCTCGAGGACGAAGGAGCTGAAAGACTGTGGGAAGCAGGTGACAGCAGCCTACTCCCAGGGCTTGGAGGCTTTACAGGAGGATTTGCTTCAGCCATAGGGTGGGAATGTGCAGGGTGGAGGCAAGGGCAGTAGCAGAATAGCATGAGATGGCATGAGGCAGGACATGTTCCCAGTAACACGGGTGTGGTGGTGGTGGTGCATGTCTGCATGCACTGAGGCAGGGTGCACTCACAAATGTTTCATTTCTTGACTCTTGATTGACTCTTTTTTCTGCAAAGAGAGGCAGCAACCTGTGAGTACTGAATGATATGGATGTGTAATTAGCTCAGCCTGGAAGAGGGGGAGAGGGCATTTTGTTTAGCCAAGGTATGCTCCCTCTGGAAGAGAAAGCAGCCCAGACTCAAGAGCAAATTTTATATACAATTTCCCTAGGTTACAATTCGAACCCTCCCCCAGATCCTGCTATGGTGGAAACAAGAAAACTGAAACCAAAACACCTACTTATTGCATTAACACAGCCAGACAGTCCTGGGGGTATGAAGTAGAGCCCTGAGTGCATACGCTGTTGGGTGGGAATGGCGCAGACACTGCTCTTCGGTGAGACACCACTGCCTGCACTCTGATTTTCTGAGTTACTTAAGGAACCCAAGCACTGCCCTGCATCTGGTAAGAAAGGGCCAAGAAGAGCAAATACAGATCTCATTCTCACCTGATAAATTTTGCTTGTGGGTAAACAGGCCTGGGACCTCAGCACTCATTTCAGACAATGCAGCTGTTATCACATGGAATATGAGGAGAATGAGTATTTCTGTACTTCAGTTGCTTAACTAAGAATGACTTCCAGGGTGAAATGTCTCCACTGTTCACAGGGAAGGGCAAACAATAATGCTGTGTATTGTGTTTGATGTTTGTCTAGCAGAGTAATTTCTTCTTGTGCTATGATTTTTGGTTTATTAGTGCTTAAAATGGGAGCTTTTTTTAGCAGACATATCACTAGACTCTGTAGTGATCTTGTCCAGTGACTAAAAATAGCCTCTTACGTGGGAGGACAAACTATGAGTTTCCAGTGAAGATCAAATCCTTTAAACGTTATCCAGGAAAGAATAGACAACTGATTTGGATTGAAGAATATTAAAATATCATCACTGTTGTGTAATCAGTCCTGTCCCAATACTTTCTCTTAAAACTTCAGTTCTTGAAAAGAGTAAAGATGCTGCTCCTGTGGGGCTGCTGCTGCTCTGTTCTCCCGATGCACTGATGTCTGAGAGGGTGTCTCCAGCTGAGACTGATGTCTGCAGGCTAACTGCGTGGGAGACCAGGTGTGCCGTGGGATGGAGGGGGCTCAGGAAGCCAGAGTGCTATTTCTGGCTCTGTCAAGGTTCTGGCGCATGACCTGGGGAAAGGCACTCAGCCTCTCCCTGCCTGTGTTCCCTTTCCTGTTTATATAGCCTGCACACCCTTCAGGCAGTGTCTTCTCTTACTGCTTTCAATACTGAAAGTCTACTTCTCATCTCTGTTAAGGGCTATGGCCCTTAATGTGTGATAGTGGATAAATGAAGAGATATGGAGGTCCTTCATGATCCCAGACAGGGATTTACCTGTGAACAACAAACACATTTGCTCTTTCCTGTGGATAATAGATGTTTTTTTCCTCTCGTGACTTTTTCTTCCCCAGTTGAATTGCCTCAATCTGAGTTCCAGAGAATTATTAATATAGTAGCCCTTGCATATTTTTTTAAAAAGAGTGAACCTGAGAAGGTAAGATGCTGAAACAATTGTTTGTTGCATATACATCCCTCTTGATGATTAGAGTACTTTATGAAACATACCTGTGGTATGGAGTAGTGACAGCAATTTATGTGCAAGTCATAATAATCCAGAAGAGACTACTACGTTAGGGGAGAATACATCACCAGCAGCCCGAGAGAGGTGAGGCAGCCGCATTCCCAGGCCCAACCTGCAGTGAGGCTAACAATGTATTCCTAGGCATTAGTAAAGGCTGCATGCCACTCCCTTTTCCTTCTGAGCAAGGCAGAGGTCCTCTACTGAGAGGTGGGGGGAAAAGTATTTCTGGCCCTGGTCTCCAGTAGCTGACTCCCTTGTATTCTAGCCTCTAGAGACAGCCCTGGCTCCTCGGCTGGTTCACCTCCTCACCAGCCACTTCAGCGCAGGCCTTACTTGCGCTCGCATGCTCCCCTGCACGCCTGCGCTCTCTCCGTGGATACATGGACATCTAACCCAGGATCTAGCTTCAGTAGCTGCACTCAGATCCCTGCACACACAGATGTGCATAATGAATAGAATCCCTCACCCAGCATAAAAGTTAGAAATAATGTGATAAGAAGTCAGGGTTGGTTGCAAGCCAGGCAAGTGTAACCGAAGAGCCAACTGATTACATGTGACCAACTTTTATATTCCTTTGTCTCTCAATTTTCCCCACATCTGTTGATCCCAAAACACCTAAATCCATCCCTTTCTCCACCTCCGATGCCTTCCCTAACATCCTGTAGAAAGTCATGTGCAATCCCAAATTGCTCTGCCCGCATATTCCACAATGTATCCTATATTCCTGGGCAGCAACCCTTCTCCATCCAAAAGGTGTTTTGGTGTTGACCCATCTTGGTGGGTTTCATGCTTGGACACTGGGCCTGAAGCCCTGCTGGGACAGCCCCAGGAGACAGAGCCCCAGGGTGTAGGTAGAGTTTCTTCTTCTTAATTTGGGTTCCTGCCCATATGCCTCTGTATTCCTCTAGGATTGTGAAGATCAGGCTGTGGTGAGTTCATGGCTCCTGTGACTAGCTAGGGCTGGATATTATTTGGGCTTTCCCTCCTGCTGCCATCTCTCTATGCTTATTTGGGTGTGTACAAATGAATTTTTATCACATAACCTAACACTCCTGTGGTTTTCTTTTTGACTTCTTAAATAGCTACAGGAAAAAATGTGAGTAAGAAGAAAAACCCGAATCTGTAGCTGTCTAATTCATGGCTACTTATTGTGCTTAGTACCTGAGAAATAAATATATCACCCTTATCAAAACTATATAGTGAAACCCAAGGCAAACCAGCATAACTACTTTTCCATATTAGCAATTCTGCTCTTGCTTGCTATTTTTTTAACCATAAGTACAAAACCATAATTAGTACTCAGAGCAGATACAACAACTTCAAAAACAGAAATCAAGCAATAAACCCCAGGGCAACATAATCACATCTTGGTTGTCACTAGCATGTTATAGAGGCAGTAATGATAAACGGAAGTGTATGGCTTCATGGGGAGATGAGATAGGAGGCATTTATGAAAGTTAACACAATTTCTGCACAAAAATTGAAGGGCTTTATCTAATGATGATGGCAACAAACTCCCAGGTTTGTCCTTGCGGTGGGTTAGGTTGCTTTTCCTGCTAGTTATTTGTGAGGCTGTTTTCTGTAGCAAGGTGAAAGCTGCAGATTCCCTCTTTCACTTCTGTATCATCTAGTTACCAAATTCTTCAACAAGCTACCACCCTCCTTGTCAGCCTGGGAAAAAGTCAGACCTGATAACAAGTTTGCTTTTCACCCTCAGGTTTTGCAGAAATGGCTTCTTTTCCAAATAAAAACTGAACTGGAAGAAAGACTCACAATTTGTTTCTTTCTCTTCCATGTGTGCAGGGCAGTGGTTGCGTGTTTAGTACAGAGCAGCCTTTTATGAAGAAGTGCTTACTTCAATTTGAGCAGCCTGAGCTGAGGGCTGTGCCTGGTCAGAATTCGTGCAAAAGCTCGGTGTGGACATACAAAAGGATCAGTTGAGTGCAAGCCAGAATCCAATAGTGGCAGTCAGTATCTTGGGTCTTGTCCATGCTAAAAAAAAAGAAAAAAAAATACAAATGCACAGCCTTAACTATTCCAGAGGATTGTTTTTTTATGCAACCCACAAATACAGATGAACTGGTAGTGCCAGTGTCATGGTATTTGGTATTAGAGTATCTTTCCCATTCATTGCTGTATATGAAACCATGAACCAATACTAGTGGAAGATACTTAAATGAAGTTGTTTCCATGTCCTTGTAGCAATGGTCTCAAAAAATGCAGTCACACGTCGCAGTGACTGCCTGGTAACCAGGGAGGACCCTGTGTGATGATAGTATGTACAAAGCCTTTGAGTGACACCCACCCACAGTCATTCCTCTACACCTTTGGTAGGGTTTGCTGCTCAGGTAGGGAGTGAAAATCCAGCTCTGCCCCATCAAGGAGGTCTGAGAAATTAATTAGTGGAGATGAGGATGGGATCAAAATGTGTTACTTGGGGAGTAATGTAAACTATGATCACAAAATCTGATCCTGAAACATAACCTGGAAGACAAAAACGATTTTAATAACAATGCTTTGAAGCACAGAGGAAAGGAGGAATAGGGTAAATGACTCTGTTGTTTCTTAAAAAACCTCAACAAACAAAAAAACCCCAACTTGTGTTTTTTGGTGATATTGTTTTCCAAGTGAAAACATGTAAGAGAGTTGTTAGAGCAACTCTGTGAGGTGCCCTGTGCCAGAAGCCTTCTGTTCTCTCCCCAAATGGGAATTAGTTATATTGTTCTGAGTGGTTGTAGAGGAATACTGCAGTGTTTGCCCTCAGTGAACTTATCTATGATAATCAGGGTAAAGCAACAGCACTTCAAAGTGAAGATAAAACATAGATAAAGATATTTTTTCCACCTGTGATCCTATTATCCCACTCTATTTCTTATTCTCTCTTTTGACCAGGTAGCTTCTAATTGCTTTTCCCTTGTTCTGATAAAATAATTGGTGGGTTTAGTTGAGGTTTTCTGAGCTGAAAACTGATGTCTAGTCCTTTTTTCTTTTTTTTTTTTTTTCCCACGAGAACGTCTTGCTTTGTGGTTGCTTGAGGAAGTTGACTTAAGCAATTTAAAATGTAGTCGTGGCTTATTTAGAAAGAGACACTGGCTGTTAACTCAAAAATATATGCTTAAATACGCCAACAGGTGCAAGAGCTGCTAATCACATGATGGCTACAGGAAACCTATTAACCATAGTGTTTGGGTTAAAGACAGGTCATGCTGATAATTAAGTACAGAAAGCAATATTTTTTGGCCATATTTTTTCTTCCTCCCCTCCCTGTTCTATGTTTCTGTGTTCTAGAACTAATATGAAAGGTTGTGACACTGATTAAAATCAGTGACAGTCATAGCTGTAGTAGGAACAGAAATAAAGGTGTGAGGTAAGCAGATGTCAGTATCACTCTCAACTTCTGTGCTCTTTCAGGTCACAGCTTTTCAAGTACTTTCTATGTATGCAAAAGTAAAGGTCTTGAAAAGGTATTGTGAAAAAAATGAAGCTAGAGTTCTTATGTAAGGCACCATTTGGGTTTGGTTTCTAGGGCTAGAACTTTTCTTTCTCACTGTAAGGAGAGAACACACAGAGAAAAAAGCCTTGGGGGTGGAGTCCAGTTAATACGGAGGGGCCCTCTTCTGTACTACCTGGTCTCTCAGGTCTGCAGTCTGGACATGTATAGCCCATGTCAAAGCTCTGCATCAACTGAGTAAAAGTTGTTAGCTTTCTGCATCACAGATTTCTGCCAGTAGAGGAACCCTGGCAGTTCATCCTTAGCTGTGTTCCAAAGCATTTCACACGTTTGATATTGTGCTTGCTGGTTGAATGTTTGAGGTGCAGGTTACCATTTCACTCTTACTTTTTCTCCCTCAGTCATTACTTTAAGATGACGTAAATTGGAGACAGAAGTTGCTGGGCATTTCCCTGAGGATCATAACTGTCCCATTTCTTTTAGTACTATGATGGAGAGTTCATCATGAAATTAGTTAGAAAATATGACATCTAGACTTAAGTGACAAATCTGTAGATTTTCATGCTTCTGCTTGAGGCTTCTTACTTGCAAGGTGGAAGTGTGTGAACCCTACTGCTGCAATGTAACAAAACTCTTGGGATCTTTCATTACAGATCATTTCCCTTGATGTAAAATCCCATGCAAAGTAATGCTGCAGTATGCAAGTAACCTCTGTTCATCCTCTAACTGGTCTTCCTCTTTAAACTGCCACATAAAAATCTTTATATTGCAGGTGTTGGTAAGCAGTGATGATCCAGTGATTAAGGGACTGAGTTCAGCTTGTTCTGCTAGAAATTTCTTCCCAGGCTTCAACACATTGCTTAAACTGTTTGGCTTTAGAGCACATCCTCCTTGACTGGCAAGATATCTTAAAAGATAAGGATGATATGAGAAATTCCTGCCTTGTAGTCAAGTAGTCTCTGGTTCTTTCTACCTGATTTGTCACCCACTGACATCTCAGGAACTCATCTGTGTGTTGGATAACCCAAGCCTTTATTATACAACTGCTTTCGAAAGAATAAAAATTTTATTACTGTTTCAGTAAGCAATCACTCTTATTTTCTTAATTATTCCTTCCTTGTGTTGCCTAAATGTTCTCATTTGAGTGAACTTGAGTTGTTTACCTGATTATTTTTAAGATTTCAGTGTATTTAACCATTTTCCCAATGTGATACTTGTGTTATTTACCTAAGGTGAAAAACATGGCTAAGGTAGAGTGTGACAGAATATTCCTAGTTGGAAGGGACCCACAAGGATCATTGAGTCCAAGTCTTCAGTGAATGGCCTGTAAGGGGATCAAACCCACAACCTGGTGTTCTCTAACCAGCTGTGTCTTCTGAATGTTCCTTGGAGATTAGAGCAGCATGTATGCTTCTCTGGATTCTCCATACTTCGTGTGTCTACTCGAAGCTGCAAAGCACCACTGACTCCTAGTTACATATATTTTAATTGTGTAGCTTTAGAAGAAACTGTAGAGAGAAGTGGGCACCAGGATGACTTAACACTGTTGCAGCTTATTCAGCTGTGGTCTCATGTCCATTACCACACATGATTGGAGAAAGTATTCTGTAAGGCTCTGCATTTTACAAAAGGCAAAAATAAACAGCATTTTGAGCTAAATATGATGGCATTTTGTTGAGGTTTTGTTTAGTTAGCGGAAAGTAGGGTGGAAACAGAGTTATTGGAATATTATATTGTGATCTGGAAATGAGGCTGATCCAGGCAACTGAGAGGTGAAAAGAAGTATTTGCATTGCAAACGGTGCACAGTTCTCTGCTACTCAGCACAGTATTGAATAAAGCCACAACAGATGCAGCAACATCAAATCTGTTCCCCAGAAAGAAGGAAGCCACCTTTTTTTAATTAGTGACAAGGGAGCAAAAAGATTACATTTTGTTTGCATTTTAACGTTGGGTTTTGCTCCCATATCAGCTTCAAAACAGCATCCTACTGTTGCTCATCTTGCATAGCCTCATCTATTCTGCGCCTAAGTGAGGAAACCTTAACATCCCAGAGATAAAAAGTTCTTGTTTATAGCTTCGGGGAGGCTTTGAGACTGGCTATGCCAAAGAGCAGTAATCTGTGGCGATCACACTGCACCTTTCAATGCAGCTTTACCGAAAGACCTGTTGATATAAGATGTGGAAATTACAGAACACGTGTATATTGGCTGCAGTGGGCTGAACTAGAGCCTTTAGTTTCTATGTACTTGTCCATGTGTGAGGATTCCTGTGGAAGCCTGTACAGAGTTGTTATTGTTGGGTCAAAATTTGTGCTGTGTTTTCCTGGAAGCACTTGAATAGCCTGTTGATGCCTTTGAGTGCCTGTTCTTGTCTCTCCAGTACAGACCTCCATCAAATGCAGCACCTGGTATAAACTGCTGGAGTTTGCCTGCAGGTTGCCAGCAAATGTAATAAAAATCTAGGATTCAACTTAGATGAAAAAGAGATTGCATTTTCTATGTCGGATTGGAGCACAGCCCAGTGATATAGCAGGTCTCAGCACTCCTTTTCACCTGCTGTGTTCTCCTTATCACTCTCTCCTCCCCTGTCACAGTTTGTCATTCCTGCTCTTCTCACCAAGAAACTGAGCACTGAGCAGCATTTCCTGAATATACAGGCTTTGTTATTCTCCTTTTCTTCCCAGTTTGGATCTTCCCACCAGCGGTATTAGTCTTTCTTCTCAAGAAAAGGAAGCCTTTGGAGAATTGGGGAAGGGACAGATGTGGTTCAGTCTGCTGCAAGGCAAATAAAGTGTGTTTGGAGATTTGTGCAGCTCTCTGCCTGCCATGACTGCAGCACCGTGGAGGTAGAGCAGACGTTAAAAACCAGAACCCCTGTTGTGCTCTTACCTGCCTGAACACAGTGCAGGAAGTCTGGATTGCCTGGAGCTGAGGTCCCTGTTGTTCCTTGCTAACAGAGGCACTGTGCTAATACAGAAAAGTCAATATGAACAGTGAAGGGCAGATGTATTTGGCCTCCTAGAAAAGGGAAGATATTTTGTTTCATGGTGCACAATACAGCTTGGTTAAGCAACGTATGTGAGCCAAGAGGCACGGGACAGGTGATCTTTTAGGTGTGTGAGATGTGCCAATGAGCCTGAATGTGGCCATCTGCATAGGCATGAATCAAGTTCATCCGGTTCACTGAAGGTGAATCAGGATTGAGATATGAATACTAAAAGCAACAGATATATCATAAGATACTAAACCAAAGCACAAAAAGTATTTGAACATTGCCATGGTCCTGTTGACATAAGAAAATGCCTTTGTGCTCTACTGAATCCATGCTATTCCATAATTAGAGGCAGAAGTCAAAGCCATAGATTTACAAGATCAGTATCTGATGTTCTTGGTCCTGTTGAGCTGCTATTTTATTGGCATTGCCCAGTAAAATATTTATCTTCTGGGGGAAAAAAATGTTATTTCTTGTCTAAAATACTGAACTTCCATGAGGTGGACTCTGTGTTTGGAAATAGGTACAAACACATTAGATAGGTAAAGAGACAGAACACTGAAATACCTGACTGAGAGGTTACACAAGTTGACAGTCAGCTGGAATTTGGGTGTGCTTCTCACATCCACACTTATTTTGTGTTTAAATCAATAGCAAGTCACATAGGTATTCATCTGTGTCCTGTAGATATGCACAATAAATGAAGCTTGAGAAGTATTTTTCTTATTCCACACTGACAGCTGCATTTGGGAGCAGACTTTAACAATGTGCTCTTCAAGTTCACGGCCTTTAAATGATTGTTGTGAGTACCAAGGTGGGAGAATAGTTGTACACTTTATAATGAGAATACTACATAGAGCACTTTTGTCTCTACTTTATCTTATTCAATAACAACCAATGGTTATTTTCACTTCCTGAAAAGCTAAAGCAAAGACAGGCTATGTAATTTCCTCCCTGAGGCTACCTTGGAGCTAGCTACATGTTGGTGGAAGGGATCAATTTCATTCTCAGAAGCAGAAGTCTGCATTACTGCATTTTATATTTCAGCTTATATTTTAGCTGTGGATTAAATAAAATTCAAAATCACTCGAATGCTACTTTGGCCAGAACTGAATAACTCTTTGTTCGATTTTTCCATTTATGATGAAGCAGATAGAATTACTAATGAAATCTCCAAAATTGTTTGGTAACACAAAAGACATTGCACATGAAGACATTCTAGGATCAGTAAACAAAAGAAGAATAACAAGACTAATTTAAAGTGGTTTATAGTGTTGAAACACCTTATAAGATATGAGAATCCCCAATGAGCAAAGGACTGAAGGAGGTTACTCTTGGGCATGCTCGCTTCCCATTCCTAGCAAGCCATGGTTAAAGTCTGTGAATTCAAGCTTGAAAAATCTTGAACGTAACCAAAAGCACAGGAGGTGAATATTTCAACTTTGCAAAAAACCCTGAACTCAAGAGAGGAAGTTATGGGCATACTTAACAAAAAAGAATACAGTTTTAAAATTTGTCTAGTAGGTTTCAACTCTGCATTTTTCACAGGATACATAGGAGAGAGTTGATTTGGAGGAGAGGGAAAGAGGTAGAAGAATAGCTCTAAACTATATCAAATGTTATACTGGGAACAGTTCACACTCTCATGTTCCAGACAGGAGAAACCCTGACTCTGATTTCAGGAGGAATATTGGATACTAGTACACCCTCAAAACCCATGGGACTCTCAAAGTCAAACCCATGTGGAATGTGAAAATTTTGAGATAGCAGAGAGGTTTTGTTCTGAAATGCAAAGGATGAGAGCATGAAACCAAACAGGAAAAAATTAGCAATAAATTATCTAGTCCAAGGATCTTTCATCTTTTTTTCATTATGACTGTGTGTTTCATCATGCTTTGTAGATGCTACCAGTTAAAGGCAGGCCCTTTCTCAGGACATTTCAGAGTTGGCTCTAAGTCGCCCTGTGTAATAATCTGTCACTTGTCATTGCCAGTATAATGAGCCAGAAGAAAGATTTGCATTCAAAGAATAATGTTTGGTGGTTTGGGTTTTTTTAAATATTGTGCCCAGAATGCATTTTAAGTCATATTTTGAGGTGATAGCTTTTGTTACCTAGGTCTAGAAGGGAGGAATTTTTCTACACTCTAGCTTATGTCTGATAATTGCTGTCCGTTATATGGGTAAAAAACAACATACCAGAAACTGTGATTCTTGCTAACATCTCAGGAAATTAAGCATTATAGGTGATAATTATGCTCTGGCAACAGATTAAGCCAGATGTTCAGAAGCAGCTGCTGTAGACCCGTTGGCAAAGTTAGTTGCTTCATGGTATGGTGCAGTGATTCTTGGCATCCTTCTGGGGAGCAAGGGCATAAAACTGAGGGAAAATTAGGCTGAATGTAAGTTGCAACAATATGCTACGATGATAGAAAGGTCTATCAGTAGTGGATAATGGAGAATCTTGAAAATGATACTAATGGCTCTGCAGAGGGTAGAAAAATACCTCCTGGGCATCATTAGTCAGTGATTTCTGCTCATCAAAATCACTATTAGGAGTGGCATATGGATCTGTTTCAAATAGTCTAGCTCTGGATTGTGGGAATATGACCTAGAGGCTTTTCTTTCGTCACAGGTACTCGAAATTCAAGGACTTGAGATCTCTTTGCTAGCAAGTGTTGTTGAGGAAAGGAAATAAAAGGTTATAGTGGAAGGTCACAGGTACTTTACCACAGGCAAAGTGCAGTGGAAAGGTATAATAATCTTGGGTCTAACATTTCTTGAACCCTCACAGGCTTCTGTAATTCCTGATTTTCCTTCATAAACAGCCCAGAGAAGGCATGTTGGCAGTTGTGGGAGCAGTTGCAATGATCATCACTTGTTAACACAATGAGGATTTTATTAATTTCCCGTAGATAAGAAAGCCATGCAGGGAAATGTTTCGAAGAGACTTTAGTCCTCTGTTCTCTCCAGTGGATTCACAAGTGAGTTTTAAAAACTTGTCTTTATGGATAACAAAATGTAATGAGGTTTTGTTTTCTTTGTGTTTCATACAATGACTGAAAATGTTCTAAATGGGATGGTTTTGCATCTGTAAGTTTGCTCAAAAGCCCATATTGTCTTAATTGTACATTTGCACAGATAGTTCAGTCTCCAGACCAGTCTCCAGACCAGAGTCCATTTGTGTTTTGCTATCCCTGAGAAGGGTAAATAATTCACTCTGTCAGTGAAATGCATCTTTTCTGTGGGATCTAGGAAGACAGTAGCACAGCCAAAAGAAAAGCAAAGAAAAAGGTGTTAAAGTGTTTTTACATATATAAAACTGAAAGAGGACAAGCTTTATGTATTGTGCAGTGTATCTGTAACTGAGTTCAGTGTAATTTAGCTTTATGCACGTCTGGGATTTACTTAACTAAATTGTCAACATTTATGTGTGCAAAACACTTGATGCCTTCAGAAGCCAAATATTGACTACAGCTGCATGTCATCGTGACCAAGACCAATTTCTCACCATGGGAGTTTTAAGTTCCAGTCCCAAGAACCTCAGGTGTTAAGATCTTGTTTGCACGAAGTCAGACATTTGCACTCCAAGTACCTTCGAATGAGATCCCACGTTTCAGCCTTTGGTATTTATGTGCGTGTTTGCACATGAATGGGCTTACATAAACCGGCATTTGTGTGCTTCATTGCTTCACTTTTCTTAGGTAAATGCTTATGAAAAAATATTCGTGCTTCTGGGAAGTGCCCGTTAAGAACTTTTATCAGGGCTAAACTATTTCAGGGATCCTCGGAGGATGATCGAGTTCATTTGCCTGTGGTTTGCTGTCCTTCAAACGACAATTGCTAAAGGACAAGCTGTGTAGAAAAATAAGGTCATTTTCATTTTTCCCAGTGCTTACTGGAGAGGCATAGAGTTTGTGTTTTTGACTCAGTGTTGCACAGTTGTTTTAATGAAGAAACATATGGCATAGTTGCACTGGTCTAGATGTTCTTTTCTGCTTACTCATCCCAGAGGGCTTAGTCTGCTGTGATTTTTTTTTACTGTAAGTATAAACACTGTCTAAACCATTGGGGAGACTTTGTTCCTGATCAGATCTGCTGATGTTAATATTTCCTGGACGAATGAGTAAAAACACTTTAGGAAAAAAGTGTTTTTATATTGAGGAAAGATTGTAGATTAAAATATACACAAGTTATTGCTGTGTGTTTCCCTGGAATAAGTAGGAAGGGTGGATGGGTGAGAACATGTTACAAAAAACTCCAAGAATAAATGAGATAACATTGTGATGTTCCTTTATTGTTCTTGGTGTTACACTGTATTGGTCTGTTTTATAACCTATTTGTGTTGTTCTCTTCCCCAAAAAGTAACTAATTTTGGGCTGTGTAAACTTTTTCAAGTCCAAAATCTTGCCTGAAGTATATGGGAGGAAAGAGGGAACCTGTCTTCCCTCCCTCCCCCCCCATAAGCATATTATATTTAATCACTAAAGCATATTATGCTATATATTTCCCACTGTGTAAGTATTCTGCCTTTAAACATGTTCTTTTAGATCTAAAGCAATTGAGGGGGAAGATGGTAATCTGGGAGTTTCAGTGTTTATTTTTCTTCTGTTTTCAAGTGCATACCCTTCATGGTATTGCGTAGCATTTCTCAACAATTTCTCTGCTGAAAATATTGAAAAAAAGTGAAATAAAATTTAAAATATATTGAACAGCTGTAGCTGAAAGCCCTATAGTAGTAGAATATCTCTTGTTTCTTGCTTTCCTGAAGTGGATAACAATTCAGAATGGTTTTAAGGTTGATGTCCTGTGTTTAAATCAGTGAAACAATCTTTCAGTCTTTCATGTCTTTTGGTTAAATTCTGAAAGTCTCCATGCTGAGGTCAGACTGCACTGGCTGAGGACATGGAAGGGAAAAGCAAATGAGATTGGAAGGGTTAAGCATGAAAAATAACCATAACAATGTGACCTTTCCTGCTGGTGAGCTGTATACTATCATTTTTTCTGCAAATGGTTTTGCTTGTCCAAACTATGTACGGTCGTTAGTTTTGAAATGGAAGTGAGGCACTGTTACTTAGTTTTGTTTGTCTTTGCTCACTTTGTGCAGCTGAACTTCCTTCAGAAAGATATCATGGTTCCTCCAGAGTATTTAAAAACTGCAAGAACAGCAGCTGGGCTGGGAGATGGTGAACAAACATCTGCAAGACTGGGATTCTAGATGAAATTCAGCATTTTAACTTCACAGGGGCAGGTCTGTTATCTTGCCTGGGGCAATGGGCGGGGTGTCTGCTGACTGCCTTGGACCTTGTTGTGTCCAGGGTGGTCAGTACATCAGGCTGTAGTTTGTGTGGTTTAAATTAATATGTATGAACTGATGCTCAGGCACTCAGCCCTGCCACTCTTCATGTTTAGGGTTTGGGAACTGAGCTGTTAGTATTTGCTTAGCTACAGCAACACAAGTGCTATCTGTAGGCAGAAGGCCTGTCCATCACACAGGAAGAGTGCTATGCCCTTGGGAATGCATGGGAAGAAGGTGAAGCTGTGATGCTTTCTCCCTAGTTAGGAAGTGCTCTAGTCAGCAGACTTCTGGATTATTTAGTGTGAAATGCTGGGTTTGTAGATGCAAGGGAAGATGGGCTGGGCATGAAGAGGTAACCAAAAATTGCCTGGGGGATTCGTATGTAATGCTGATGTAACACATTGCTGAGCCAAAAAGAAGTGCACACCAGTATGGTGAAAGCATTACTGATGAGTGGTAAGTGCTTAGAGGTGGAGGCTGATTTAAATACCTCCTCTACATTGTCATCACATGACTAAAATTCCTCTTTTATGCTTAATATAATTTATATCTATGGAAATTTCTGCAGATCTACAAATGCCTTCAAGGTATCATTCTTATGTGTACTTAGAAAACCAGCATGGAGAGAAAAATCTCTGCACCAGAGATCTTCAAATCTGAAGGGACTAATGAGGCAAGGAAGACAAGGTCACAAGCCCCATCAGCCTTCCACGCCTTGAGTGCCTCCCATGGTGGCTGCAGAGCCTCTTTCCTTCCTTCCCACAATCAGCAGCCAGGAACCTGCTGTTCCCCATGCAGCACACCCTCTCAGTTAGTGAATGTAGCCTCCAGATTAACCTTCAGGACCTTCCTCAGCACTCTCAGAATGTCACCAGACCTGGTGCTAAAATAAAGCACAAGCTGCTGTTGGGGGTTGTTTGGCCTGGTCACCATTTCTCAGCCCTGCTGCTAAAACTGGTGCTCCTGCCACTTGCCCTGGTGACTTTTGGTGCCCCCAGGAGGCTCTTGTGGCCATGGAGAGGGAAGGTGAGCCCCTGTGGCATCCCGGGGCACAGACTTTCTAAGAAGAGGTGTGATGCTGTGGTGGGGGTGCTGTTGCTCACTCCTCCCCTCTGTCCATGCTGCTTTGCGGCCCTCTCCGTTGTGCGCGCCGTCCCTGCCGTGCCAGCGCGTGCCGGTGCCCCCGGCCGGAGCGGTGCCCAGCTGGGGCCTGCAGCTGGAGCGGTGGGGGCAGGATGTGGGGCAGCCCCCGTGCCAGCTGCGCCCTCTCACAGGAAGGTCTCCGCAGGCTGTTCCCACATCTGCCGGAGAGGAGACGTGTCTGCCGCTTCACCAGTGGCGTGTGGCTCGCTGCCCTTACAGCTGCGCCAAAGCCTCGGGGCTCTGTCCCGTCCTCCCCCCGTGCCCCCGTGGGAGGATGAGCGTGCCTGGGGATGCTCACGAGGTGGTGACTGTGTCCTGCTCTACTCAGTGTGGGAACAGCATCCGGCAGCACAGAAGGGACATTCTTCAGGTTGGCAAAACACAGATTGTGCCAAAAGCCAGAGAGAAGTCAGGAGGTCCAGTAGAGGCTGCACTGCCTTGCTTTGAGGAGTACCATCATCCTTTTCCATTGCTCTTCCTGTGTCCCTGGTGGCTCAACGATATTCCATCTTCCAGCTTTAAACTTGCTTGAGCATGTGTTGCCACATCTCCTGCTCTTCAGCCCCACACTCAGTGAGCTTCCCTTGCAGTGCTCCCAGCAACCTGACTGGTATCTTTTCAGCAGAAGGTAGTTTGTCTTAGGGCAGTATTTCTTACGTGTGATACGATCTTCAGTTAACATCTGACATAAGCACTGCTGAAAGAAAATGGATCCCACCTATTGTGCAGCAGGTATAATGGGGCTTCTTAAACAGCACTGTTTGGGAATAACCCAACTCCTTAATTAACGCTCTTTTTCTATGCCAAACCCAAGCTGCTCAGGCAGTTTTATTCTTTTCCCATGTCTGGGAGGCAGTACAATGTTTGAAGACTTCAGTAAAGCTACATGTTGATTTTTAATAACACCTGTGTCTTGAGGCTGGTTGTGGGGGATCACTGTCTGTCATTAGTCAGGCATCTTGTTTAAGCTTCCTAACCAGTTTGTTGACAAAAAATACCACTGTTTTGGAAGAAATCTGACACCTTTTTGCTCTATTTCTTTAACAGATTAGTTTGCTTTTCTTCGGCTCCTGTGCAAAGGGAGTCTGCCACTCTAGAACAGAGCTCCTGTTTGAAATAACTAGCATATACCTATGAAGTATTCATGAAAGGATTCAGGCTTTTTGTTTGCTCTTTAATTATTCCTTGTTAAACATCAGAGGATCATTTGAGATAGTTGAAAGCTAAAATGCTTTTTCTGCACAGAATTCTTCAGATCCATCAGCTCTCAGTTATTTTCCTGCCAAGGTACTTCTGATGAGGGTTCAGGTTTGTTTCCTATGAAGGTGGAAAACAAAAACACTTTCAAATGTCTGGTTACTCTGGGTGCCTGTAGGCTCTGGCTAATAGTCATGCACACATGCTGGGTGGTAGCAGCCATCAGACTGGTGCTGTTACCCACCATGGACTCCACCCCACTCCTTCCTCATTTGTTTCCACGGCCAGGGTCTACCTGATACAGAGGATGCCCTACGTGATAGGTGGTTTTGCTCCAGGAGTAGGAAAGAGCAGGAGGTGAAAAACCTTTTCTATCTTCTCACCAGTGGTGTTCCTTCTTTTCCCAAGGAATGTGCTGGAGGTTAACCCGGCAGAGGCCATACTGAGTAGTGTTGGCTCCTGCTGTGCAACTGTAAATCTGTCTCCTAACATCTTCATCCCTTCTCCATGGACTGGCTGGGGACAGGAGGGATAGTAATTGGTACCACTAATTCCCTAAAGCCCCACTGATGTTCTTGGTGATCTGTGGAGGACTTAAAGCTTCTGTCATAGCCCGGGATGTATTGTAGCAGGAATGTGTTTCTGTGTTTAACTTCCAGCTTTAGGAGGAAATGAATTGCCTGGATTTTGTCTCTAGGTACTGTGCTTTGAATGGGGCCATCCTCAGATGTAAACCATGGCACTGTGCTGCTTGTGCTACCATCATGCTACAGGCTAAAAAGAGAAACTTGTCTGCTCTCCGTTTCCATGCACTTTTGCAGCTTCTTTCAGACAATTCTGAACCACAGTTGAGCCTTATATATTCATTCTGAGCAGGTCTAGTGACACTCACAGTAACCTTGGTGGAATGCTCTGTGCTCCCCTAACTCTGCAAGGTACTTGTTCAGCAGGTGGTCTGGGTGGCTCCTTTGGCATTTAGAGGATCAGAAACAAGCCTTGCTTGTATGTGATGTGAAAGAAAAAAAAACCAACCTCAGAATGAACAAATTAAAGTCAAGATTGTTTAGAGATTGAGATTTCAAATTTATGAGAGTTGCTGGAAGGTAGACAGTGTTGCCTTTTTGGCACTGTCCCATAATTGAGTGTATTCCCTTGTAAGTCTCTTGGTGCATCTCTGTGTTGACGTGTGAGAAAAAGCTCTGAGGAGTGCTGGTGGGTTTGTATTGCAGCCTGGGATGGCTCTGTGATGAATCTCCAAGTAGGAATTGCCATTCCTCACTTCTAGCTTCTGTCTCATGCCATGGGTTATCTATATATGCGTGGTTGATGGTTTAGGTGGACCAAGAACCAGGAATCTCCCCGTCCTCAGGGAGGTCCTGGACTTGTTGTACACAGGCATGCGGGGAGTCGCTGACTCCACGTGGGAGTGTGCTCAGCATGGCACAGATTCCCTGCTGCCTGCAGACAGGCACTTTGCTCACTGGACCATCCAAAGCCCCTGCTTTGGAACATATAGAGCGCATTTGTGACCCGACCAAAGCAGTTAATAAGATTTTCCTTTCATTTAAGCATGCTCACAAAGCGGAAGGCACTGTGACTCCCTTACAGGAACATACAGCCTGAGCTCCTGTAAATTACAGGGGATGTGATACTAACATGGCTTTCTGCCTTTAGGGTTTAGCAGAGAAATTCTGTAATGCTTTTTTTTTTTTTTTGCTATTACTTGCAAACAGGAAATGAATAAGCAAAGAAAGACCATTATAACTGTGGTTTCAGAGGCTGTTCAGCTTGAAACAAAGGGATTTCTTCACATTCAACCTCATTAGTCTGATTAGCGGGCTTGTAAAATGAAGCATGAAAATGAAACATGACATAGACATGAATTGATTGTACTAAAATCTACACAAACTGCTGCTTGGAATTGAAAGGATGACAGACATCATCTCTGAGCTGTTTGAAAAGTTAAGTTTTCAAAGTAGCTCGTTTTTTTAGAGCATGTAAATTACATTTCTGTAGCTCTTAACTGGAGGCACTAAGAAGCTGAAAAATCCTAATGAACTTGTCAGGTGATTTGGTTGGTTAGTTTTTGGTTTTTTTAATAGAGCAGAGAAACGTGACAATGTAATAAGTTATCAGTAGAAAGATATGTTGGGCAGGAACATGTTCTGACTGTGTAGAAATGAATGATGGGCTATTAGTTGTTTCCATTTAAAAATCTGAGAGAATACATGGCATTATTTTCAGAAAGGCCTCTTTGTATCCTGCCGACTTCTGCCTTCAAATACACTCTGTCCTGTTTCCTTGGTTGTTGCAAAAATACCTGGGTTTTTTTGATTGTGATGGGAGATCCTGAAGGGGGCTGATTTTACTCTTTCAGCATTAGTTCAGTTACTGGCGCTGTGTGGTACAGGTGCAGCAGTCTCCTGTTTCTAACACAGCTGTACAACTACAACATATTATCTTTAAAATTAGGGTTTGAATGCCTAGTTTTCTTAACACAGATTAGTCCCACAAGCCCTTATCTCTTTGGGTATGAACTGATTTATTTCTGTATGCTTCTCATACTGTTGAAAATAGATCTGTCCAACAGCAGTGTGTGTGCTGCACATGACTGTGTGACTGTCCACGTACTTTTTCTTCTGTAGCTCACTTAAAAAAAGGAGAACAAGTAATTTGAATGTGTGTTTCGGTGTATTTCAAAGAACTGTTTTGAAATACTGCTTTCAAAGATTAGTCACACTAGTTCAGTTAAGATCCCAGAACTCCTTTTGTAATTGTGAGGTCTGCATTTCCAGTAAGAGCATCTGGAAAAGGATTTCTAAATGCTGTTGGACATTGTGGAAAAGTGAACTGGAGGTGTTCACTCAGGAGAAGAATTTGGCATCTTGGTAGTGAGGAAAGGAAGGGTATGGGGGGGTTCCTGCAAATTGGAGAGGTATGTGATCCCTGTGAAATATTCTGAATGAGGAGCCGAGCACAAGTGTGCTTGGGGGACCCTGTAGTGCTGCTTTCAGCCCTAGCAAGTTGCTGCCATTATGGTTTGGCTCATTGGGAAGAACAGGGTAGTATATTGGTGGAGGAGGTGTGCTAAGTGTTCTTTGGGCAGTGAAACTTGGGGGTTTAGTGTGAAAGTAGGATGCATGGGGTTTGGAAAGCTTCCTGGGGCAATTTCCTGTTAGGCAACTTTTGCCCTGAATGACGTTGCTCTGTAATGCACAGCCACAAAGTATTTTCACGGACCATGGAAGAGATGCATTGCCAGGCTTATTTACCCCCTTGCTCCATATATGAGTCAGTTGTGCATTACCTACTTTAAACCTAAGGTGATGTAGAGGTGACTTGTGTTGGGGACAGCACATGAAATAGGCAGCTTCTTCAGCCACTGCACTTCTGGCCCACGATTCAAGGAACAGCAGTGGCTGCTGGGCACAACCACTGCCTGTCATGCAGCGTGCTGGGTGCTCCCATGCCAGGAGCAGGAGTGCCTATGGAGAGCATGAGCTCCTGCCCCAGGCTGAAGAAGACCCATTTCTCAGGTTCTTGTGGATTATCACGCCTTAGCAACCTTTGTCCCATAGGTTTTGTAGGCACATGGGATTTATTTCCTAGGCATGAGTCAGGATGTGATTTTGCTTATAAGACTCAAAATACTCTTTGGGGTGTTTCCATGGAAAGGGGAAACTATATGGGGAAAAGGGAAAGAGGGGAGGAAGGAGGATCACTCCTTTGAGCAGGTTTTGGGACAAGTGTTTTGAGTATGGCCATTGTGGCAGTCTGCCATCCAGAGGCACCTGTTGTGGCTCTTGAGTGCTGGGCACAGGCACTTTTCACTCAGTTTATTATTTTCAGCATAGGTTTGTGGAATTTGTGTAATTTAGCTAAGTGCGTGTGTTTCTAATACAAACCTCAGGGCAAACAAACCCTGCCCAGAAGGGACTGTTGCAGAAAGAAGAATGAGAGTACTGTTGACTTGAATATTCCCTGTTCCCTGTCTTTCCAATGAGTTCCAGATATTTCATGGGTTCCTGGTTCCTCTGCTGGGTAACCAGACAAATATTTTAGTGACTTTAAGATGATTTCTTCTTTGTTTTGAAAGAGGGGAGGGAGAATGTGTAAGGGGAGAGTTTCAAGAAATGCCTCTAAAAATGAAAGTACAAGTTAAAGTGTCTATTAGGTATATTAAGATACAATTGATGGTTAAAATAGCCAGGTTTATGTCCACTTTTCAGAGTGCTTAGGTGGCTTTCTGCTGTGGATCTGGGGAAGGTAAAAAGGTGTGCTAGAAAAAGCAAACCCACTATGTATTTGTTCAAGGTCTTGCCTGTCATTAAACCATTGCTTCTGCAGAACAGAAGTTTTGACAGGGAAGAGGGAAGTTCACCAAGAATTATTCAGTGTTGGTGTCACTTTTATCTTTGAGATTTCTGTGGTGATCAGAATGGCTCTGAAATAGATCATACTGTGCACTCCAAAAGCTGACTACAGATTAAAATCTAAGTTGTGAACAACAACCTGTGTTAGAAGGTTTAAATATGTTTTAAAATAGCATCTTTGTAGTTGAGCAAGGCACACGAAAAATCATTGTGATGTTTGCAGCTGAAGTTAAAATAAAGAAGAGCAACCTGTTTTCCTGGTAAACTTCCATTGGTTTGATTTCTGTGAACTCCAGTGTGTTCTGGGGGCTGCAGTTAAGGACAGCACTATCTGTGTTAGCAGTAAAGTGATAGACACAATTAGTATTGCCTGCTCTTCCAGGAAAAAAGCCAATGGATGTCATGGGACAGATCTAAAACTGGATGGTGACGACACCCATTTTATGCTTCGTTTGATCCAGTGTAATACTGTTGTGGTGCTGCTGTGTGGAGGAGGGGCTGGACTAAAATAATATGTATTTGTATTGATCATAAGGCTCATTATATGAGGCAACTTCTGTGGTTTGCTACTTAGAAATTCGCACAACTTCTGCTACAAAAAAATGCCAGGGAGCTCTGTGCTTTGGTCTGGGGGTTTGATAGTTGTGGGTTTTCTGTATTTATGCTTTCCCCTTCTATCTCGAATTTGGTGTTTACCAGCATCTTGAGAAAAAGAGAGCAAGACTTTCAAGCTGCTGCATTTGTTTGACCTTTTTTTCCCACTAGAGAATATAAAATATAATTCAGTTGCATAAACAGTTGTAACTGGGAAAATGCATTCCTACCAATGTCTTTAAAAAGAGCTTTGTTCTAGAAAATTCTGCTGAATTGGTGTTGTAATTACTTTCCTGTCATTTTCTCCAGTGGACATACGAGTGGGTTTTAGTTTGCCTGCGTGAGTCATAACCTTTGATATTTCTGACTTAGGGTTGTAACTAGACAGAGAGAGATCTCCATGGATTACTCTCCTCTGGGGACCCCAGTTTCTCCAAATTCTGGGCAGCCAAACTCTGGAGTGAGCGTATAAGGATTGCCTAGGCTGAAAACACTAATGGATAAATTGGACTTGGAAGTTACACCCTTTGTGAGCTTGTTGGTGTCTGTCAAGTGCTTAGCAGCATTTGGCAGCAGTCTAACAAGTGTATGCACCTCTCTCTGTCTCAGGCTTAATTCTTGTCCTGAACAAGCAAGTAGTTGTTTGGGGAGCCCGAAATTTGGATTCTCTTCCCACTAGTGTTAGTTCTGCAGTGCTGATAGGACTAAAAGAGCAAACTCATCCTGCTCCTCTTATGGCTGAGAAATTGTTCTGGTTTTACAAATCAGAGTTCAGCCATCTGGTGAACTTGCTCAACTCTGCTCTCATTTCCAAAACTGCAGGATAAATTATATGCACATCTGAAATTTGTTGGGATTTTTCATGAAGCGCTGTGTCAAGGGGCTGATAAAAGAGACTACATTTTCTGTGAGCCAGCAGAACCTTTTTCATTCATACCCCACCACTGCTTGCTGAACAGCAAATGGAAACAGGCTGAGAAAAATGTATGAAATGACTCGGGGGTGATATTGCAACTCTTGGGAGGATGCACTAACTTCTTGTGAGTTGGAGCATTAAATCTGCTTTCATGTCAGGGAAAGGATTGTGATCTGTTATGCCCAGTGGTTAGAGTGGAGATGGGGTTTGGACATTTTTAACATGAACCCAACTCAAGAACCAGAGAAGCTGAGGTCTGGGTGAAAAGGGCTGGGAGTCTGGCTGATAGTTGTATCAAACTGGCAGCCAAGGCAAGGACATGATGAGAAAGAAACCACACTGTGAGTCCCCAAATCGTTGTAGAAAACCTCTGCCTGCAATGAGGGCTGTGTAGAGATGGGACAGATTGGAGCAGGTTTGTCAGGAGGGAAAGGTGAGCTGGGCAATGGGAGGATGGCAGCATGAAGCAGAAATCAGAATGATGAAACCATAGACCTGTGTAAGGTCTGGGGGCTCGTGGAAGGAGTGGTACTGAGGTTAGAGGAAAGGACAGGAGTCAAGGCTAAGCAATTGTCTGCAGTTGTTTGCTGCAGCAAAGAAATGTGTTCAGCTGTTGAGACTAGAGGACGTTCGATGTTTGAGGGATGAACAAGCTATCAAGATGGTGGTGCTGTGCTGCTGCTGTGGGGACACAACTTCAGTCCCTAGAGCCAGTGCCAGTCCTTCAAAGATCAACAGCCAGAGCCCAAATGTTAAAATATGCCTGGTGGGACAAAGTCACTCTGGTTTCTGGTGTTGGTGCCTTTGAGGATCTAGCTTGCCAGCTTTGTCTGTAATTCCAAGACCTAAACACAGACATAGACTTTTCAAGTGAGGACTTTGGGGAATATTTGGTTTATTCTTGGTTGTTTTTGGGTTTTTTTGTGGTTTTGTTTTGTTTTGTTTTGTTTTAAATGAAGCTAAAAGAAGTTGGGTTTTTTGCAATGCAACCTAAGTGCATTTAAGATGCAGGAATTTCCACACCAGATAGTGCACAAGGTGTGACACAGCTGCTGCTGCTGCCTCCAGCATGTCAGGGGCTGGTGTTGGCTGGCTTGCAGGTAGTCTTTGCAAGCCAAGCTCATGCATGTGCTGCTGTTCCCTAATGAGACATCCTAACTACATTACTAACTGGGAGGCATGACTGAAGAGAATTAAGTAACTCCCTGATTACCAGAATTTAGGACTTCTTCAAGGAAAATGTTCCATGTGAGACCTGTGGCACATTACAAGCTTCCAAAACTTCAGGCTGGCTTTCAAACAACAAAAAGCCAGTAGTTAAGGTTTTTCTCACTTTTAAAAAATTTTTGTTTATTTGAGTGTGTTTTTAATGGAAACACCCAAAACTGGGGTACCTTCCAATTACTGGAGCCTTCTGATGGCACTTTTATTATACTGGTTAACTAAGGAAGCATCAATGAATTGAGCCTGGAGCAGCAAGAATCCATGCCTGCCACCCCCAGAGGCAAGGGTGGGCTCGGACACAGCCCCAAGAAACCGAAGGCAGCCTCTGTGCTGTGTGTTGGCCTGTGCTAAGGGAGCAGGACAGGGATGTCTGACAGACCTTGTCCTAATAAAATATTGTTAAGGACTTGGGTTTTTTCCTTAGAAATTATTTCTTCCTCCCTTGGGAAGCCTATAATTAGGAGTTGGAGGGGAAAGAAAAAATAAACTGTTTATTTAGACATAGAGAAGTATTTCCAGTTCTCCACTGTAGCTCTTAAAAAAATTTAAAAAAATATATACCCACATACATGTATGTGGCATGTCTGTGAATAGCTTTATAAAGTTCCTCAAGTAGAAGTAATAGATGAAACATTTACCACCTAGAACTGGAGCATCTGCGTGTTCGTTTTCCCGTGCCCTGCCTGCTGCTCCAAGTGAGTGTGATGAATCACATAGTGTCTGCAGATCTCAGTATGGCTTAGGAGTCTGTGTCTTCAGTGAAAAGACAGTTGGACTTTGTTATCCAAGTTTTCTGGGCTTTCTTGTGTTTTTATTAGTAATCACGTGTTGGGAATTTCCTATTGTATTTTGTTAAAAGCATTTCTTTGATAAACATCATGAATCTTACCTGAGTGAAATCTGTGTTCTAGGAAAAATGGTTGCTTGATCATTTTAAAAAGATGATAAACTTGATAATCAGCCAGAGACTGAGACCAGCCCAAGTCATGAGAGTTTGGCAAAACAGGCCAATTTTTCAGCAGAATGTAATGAGTGTTGAACAACATCGCTGGGATCAGTGCTGTGCTGTTAGAGATACAAAGTCTGATGCCAAGAAATGGTGCTTTTAGGCAGTGAAAGATGATGTACGCTGAATTTTAAGCACTTCTGCTGGCCTAGTGGGAAGAAAAAAACATTTAAAAGCTGCAAAAAAACCCTGTTCAGCAGAACAAAATTCAGCTATTAATACATAGCTTGCATCGTGTTTCTGACCAGGGTTTGGGTCTTTGGGTATGTAAATTGCACTGAGGTTTGCTGTCCAGGAGGTTCATATATGTATGAAAAATCTACTAAAACTCACTAACATGAGAAGTGTTTAGGTGTAGAGGGGGAAAGAAAACAGGCAGCTCAAGGCACTACCAGTATGTTCCTTCAGCTATTTGAACATGGGAATGGTGAATGCAGGACCCTCTTAAATATGAGAGTGTGAGCAATCAGCTGTTTGGACACCCTAAAAAATAATACCTGACAGTACTAATTTATACTAACAGTTAGCTATTACAGTCTTTAAAAGCTAGAAGTTGATCTGAAGAGGTTAATCACTATTTCAGAGACTGTTTTTGGTTTTTTTCCAATACTGAGTTTGATTAGGATCTGCTGTGCTGAGTTAGTCTTTGTCCAAGTGTCCCCAGGACTACAGGGATACTTTAAAAGGGAGGGCTTTGTATGGTTAATGTTAATTACAATAGATTCAGGGGCAAGGATTCGGTTTCTACTCCTGCTGAGTGTCCAGTCTAAGAAAGGAGGTAATGATAGCCCAGTTTTGCAGGCTCTTCACAAGATTTGCTGCTGCTTGAGCAGCTCACTGGTGCCTGTGTGGGCACTGCATGTTTCAAAGGCAGCTATCAGAAGGGTCAAGCATTAACAGCTTCCACACAGCACTGAAGTTTAGGTACGTGTTTGGAAATTAATTTTTTAATGTGTCTGTCCTCCTGCTATGTGATCAGTGTAATTACACAGACAAAACTGACATTTTCTATACGGAAAAGGATTGAATTGTGTAATGGCAGCATTGGGATTATCAACTGTGAGGGTGAAACAGAGGCTTGGAAGGATTTGATGGGGAAAGCCCAGTAGTCAGGGGCTTGCCAAGCCCAGTAGTCAGGGGCTTGCCAAGACTCCTAGAATATAATGGCTTCTCAGGTTGGGAATTGTAGCAATTCAGCCTCTACCACCTCACAGTTTAGACTAAATTTTCCCTTTTTTTTTTAATAAGGGTTGCATTACAAAAGGCACCCTCAGCTCCTCAGACAGAAACACAGTTTTGAAATGGAAGCAGCAGTCTGAGCCACAGGACAAGTTCCAGAAGGGCATTGCTCTGCAGGGCATTAATTCTTCATTTGAGGAAAGATGGGTAAACTCTACAAAGCAGTTGAGAGTATGGACCTTTGGCAGGCTCCTTCCCAGCTCTCAGACATGGATAACATTTGATTGTTCTTTCAGTCTTCAAAGATCAATGCAAATTTTTATTTTCTATAAATAATTTAATAAATACTTTTGTTTTACAATGATACAACAAATAACAAATTCATAGCAAATGAGTCACAAAGAATTTAGGATCAGTATACTTTAATAAGGTATCAGTGTCAAAATACATTTCCTTATCAAGTTAAAGTTCCCATACAGTTATAATATTGTCAATAAGAATTCAGCAATATAGATTATGAAATAATTATGATAAAAAGTATGATTAATATTAAGACATGGAATATTTTTTCAGAGTGTTTTAGTAAACTGTTAGGGTATAACATTTTTAATGCTGAAACTACACAAATAAGAAACAGAAGAGCAGAATTCAAGTGTCTTTAATCCTTGAAGCCTTAAGTCTGTGCCACTGCAAATTTGTCAAATCTGGATGGCCAATTTTCATCAGATGTTGACACTTATAATAAATTTTTTCCACACAGTAATAACTTCACTTTAGGAGTAGATTATTTTTGGTAATAAACTCTCGAAAAATTGCCTACAACAGGGAGTATAATTTTTTTACATCATGTACCCATAACAAAAGGTCTTCAGCTTTTCTAAGTACTTGTGGTTAAGACTTGCTTAACACAGCGAACTCTGAAGTGCTTTATGAACCCAAGGCTCTCCCTAAGCAAGTGTCAGTGCATGATATAAAGCAATTTTATACACCACGCTTCAGCAGACTCAGAAGTCTCAAAAATATGTTTTTGTTCTAAGTTTCTGGGCCAGATTTTTACCTTTAGTACTTTGCCACTGTTTCATTTTCTTCAATGAATCTACAGTGATTTAAACCAGTGGAGGAAACAAGATGATAGATCCCAACATAGATCTAAGTCTGTACGTATTTTAAAGTCAGAACTGCTCGCCTGCCTTTTATTGTAATATTTTTTGCTGTTTAGAGATGTTGTAATTTAAACTTTCAAAACCTTTTGAAAGCTTTCAAAGTCCTCTTTTTCAAATCTGTGTATGACAATTAATGATAGTTGGAAAGGAGCTCTGAAAATGTCTGGCTGCCTTTTAATGACTTTTTATCTACTGATAAATGTAAGGCAAGTAAAAATGCGAGACTTCCCTGCTGGCTATTCATCTCACTATGCAATCCCTAATTCTTTTTGTCTAATTATAACTGAGTTAGCCTAATACACTGGGAAATACTACTTTAAGATTTGTTGATCCAATATTGCAATTATATTGCTAGCTAGCATATAAAATGAAAAAGGGTAACATTAATCAGAGGTGTTAGTACTGGCCACTGCTCCGATTCCTGAAATATCAGCAACATCATAACAAATACTATAAGTTTCTAGCAGAAGCAGCTCTTAAAGTAGTTGTGTCATAGTTATAGTAAAAGTACCAAGAGATGATTAACAACTGACCCAGAGAGAGATAATAATAAAAAAAAAAAAAATCTGTTTTGTGTAAAAAATAAAGGCAACAACAAAGAACAAAACAAGAAACCTCAACACAAACAAAAACACAGGTCTAAATCCTCCACTGGGGCAAATCTGTAGCACTCCCTTGGCTGTAGAGCTAAGCCAGGTTAAGGCAGCTGAGAATGTGGCTTGCTTCTGAGGAAAAAAGCTTAAAACGTGCAACTTTCACAGATACCCACAAACATTGCATTTCACCATTCACATTTCTTTCAACAAAGTGTATAAAAATGAAGGAAAGGGATGGGAGGCAGAAGTCTGGGATTTTTCCTTAGTATACTTTTCCAAAAGTTATTAAAGTTACAATAAAATAAATGCTGGAAAACAGAAAGACTCAAAGGATTTTAATTTGGCAGATCAACAAAAAACTGTGGATGGAGATCAAATTTGTTTCATTCATCTTTGGCAATAAAAATGTATCTTTGCAGTACTGCAGCCAAAGTGTCACATGATGAGGCATTTACACCACAGCTTTTTATTAGCATGAAATTTGAAAAAAAATTCAGAATATAAATTACAGGTAATGAGATAAAGGGAGGGTAATCAAACTCTCTAAACACCACTTAAATTGCAATAGAGAAAATACAGTAGATGTATTTCTTTAATATGAATAATAAAGTGAGTAACTTTAAAAGGCCACTATTTGGTAATGTGGACAGGTTCAATATCTAAGTAAAATCCTGTAAAAGTGTACTGGTATTAGAAATTGTCTACTTGCAAAAATATATTTAAAACCAGAAGCTGTTTTGAACAGTTTAGGCCACGGACTATTGTGGGATCGCTCAGGTCGCCTGGTCCAGCGCTCGGAGCAGTTCGCTGCCCTGCAGCAGCATCGAGCTGCCCAACACAGGCACGTTCACCTCACAGTCATATCTTGTCAGCTCGGGCAGCAAGTAGGGTTCAAAGGAGGGCCCCAGCAGGCGACTGGTCATACCTGCAACACAGCAGTGAAGGGGGTTATGGTGCTGAGACCAGAAAGAGCACTCGTTTCCTCCCGCCTCTTCTGTGTACACCAGTTTCATTCTGGTTTTATGTCAATGTTCCTCAAACCAGCAGCAGTTCCAGCTGTCACAGCAAACCTGTGCTCTGCCCTTCCTTAAGCTGCTTCAAGAGTGTCACACAAACAAGTGCAGTTTTTTACCTCCACCCCCAAGTTTAGATTGTTCTGAGAAAAACTGTGTTGGTGCAGATGAGGAAAGCTGTAGTAAAAGACATGGTTTCCGAATTGACACCCAGTCCCCTTATGTATTAAAAAGAACAGACACACGTCCCCTTTCGTTACTTATTCCAACATTTCGAAGGCATGTGTTAAGACTCTAACCTAAAAACTTCTGTATCCGTGCTGCAGCAAAGTTGTTTACAAAGTTGTAATAATCAATTCTGTCACAAGACAAGAGTATGAATGGAGGATGACAGGACCTCCAAGGTGAAAAGGTGTTAAGTTTTACTGAAAATAAGGGTAAAGTATTTTTCTCATATATTACAAATGTAAACATTACAGTTTCACACTAAACCACAGAACTAATTTTTTTGTAATATTTAATATTTGGAGCTTACTTTATCATCCTCCATATTTTTTATGTGTTTTTTTTTTTTTTCATGGAATCAATATTGGAACAAAATACCAACATTTTCCAATTTCTGTGTTTGACAGCCCTTACCTGATGCTTTATGAGCTGGCTGGACACTGTAGTCCTGACAATGGGAACTGTAAAACAGAGGGGGAAATGCTCCTGCTTTCAAATTCTCACCCGGACTCTCACAGGTGGGTTGATGCTGCTGCTGCAGTTGATTCATTGGTTGGCTCAGACCTCTTGAGTTACAGAAAAATTCATCTGTTTTTTAAACAGTAGGAAAAAAAGAAAAGTTAAATGAAGCCAGTGTAATAATTATGGTAGATAATACTGATCCAAAGCAAAGTCAACCTCAGTGTGATGCTGTTACAGCATAGGCAAATCTGCATTTTATCACAAGGGAAGTCTAGAAACAGCCCCAGCTCTAGCAGTGCTACTGCAGTCAAGATATGCTTGTGTAAGGAAACAGAGTGCTGTAGAGAAACAATATCTATTCTAGCTCTGAGATACTCACACCTTGGAGCAGCAGGAGGTAAACACAGCTCCATTACCCTGAATTTCTGTTCCCTCCAAATCAAGTGTGTGAACATACATGAAACCAACTAAATGGTATTTATCAAATGTACCTTTAAATTGTTCAGCTCTTAGTGGTACAACTTGATCTTTAATTTTAGCTTAGTGTAATATTTACAAAGCTTATTTACATTTCCTTTTGAAAGAGCTTTTTTCCCTATTCAACCTGTCTTAAAATGGTGTTTCAATACGTAACATTGCACAACCACTTTCGTCTTACCAGTAAGAACACTTGTGCTGAGAGACTTCTTTTCTGTAACCAAGGAACAGTTTTCCCCCTTGAGAAATTTCATTCTCTTCCACATTAAGTGAGAAGGGTTAATGACAGATGGATCTCCCTAGAATGAGAAGGGAAGCAAAACAAACAATTACACTAATGACCATGGTGAGTCCAAAGTTGTTAAGGGGATGCATTTCTTATGATTACCCCACTCAGCTGTTGCAAGGCTTGTTCTTCATAATCCAGTTGTCGCTTCAGTTTCAAACTGTTAGACAGAGCAAGTCTTGCTGGGTTTACATCTATGCCTCGTTGTCCAAAAGCATCCAGGGGCCTGTGGAGAGGAGATCTTTGTGAGTGGAGGCAGGGAGGCAAATCAAAATAATCTCGTTCATTTACACAGATTATTCTTTCATTTAGAGATATTTAAGGTGTCTTTAGACATTAAAGACATTAAGGTGTCTTATTAGTTATCCTATCATCTTTAGAAACTTTTGACTTTTGGGATCAAAGACTTATGAAAGTTTAGCATAAACAGCCCTTAAGGATCTTCAGGCAGACAAGAAAACGCTGTGGAAAAGAGAGCCATGTAATTCTTAAGAATTGGGTTAGCCATGCATGTCCCCTTGCTTTACGTACTAAATATGAACACACAAGTTGCTGACTGGGGACAAACCCTTTCTTTCCTGATGCACATTCAGACACTGGTATTTCTGCCAACAAGAAATCCTCAAAGGCAAACTGCACAGCTTCAGGTTTTAAAATGACCATTGCTATTTTATGTACTTCCTGAACATGTCAGTGTGAGCAACACTGAAAACTCAGTAGCTACAGAGAAACTTCTAGCTATGAGGCAACTTCTAGGACTGCGCCCTCTGATCTACATCTCATCACATACTGTTCACATGTGTAAGAAAACAAACAAAAAGGTTGTAGAAGAAGAGCCTGCAATTTAAGTTTTGGCTGTAGTATTTACATGTGTCAACAATAATGTACTTTCATTCCTCCCTCCTCCTCATTTTCTCTTGTGCAGAAAATATATGAAAGGTAAGAAAGTACGTGTGTGTCCCTGCTACTGCTGGACCAGTAAGTCTTTTGGTACTGTTCTTGAATTGCATAAAGTCAAGCATGCTTTGCAAAATTACTGGTGTAATTTTAACCGGACCAGCAGGAAATTCATTTGTGTATCCTTACAGGCAATGAAAAATCAGCCCACTTCTGCTTCCTCCAGACTCACTGCCACTGGGACAGCACCACGTTAATTTCCCCAGAGAAAAATTTATTTTCAAGATTACGACCCTTTTCATTTCCTAAAATATTTTCTGGGTAAATATACAGAGTTACACCACAGAAACACGTACCTTTTTTTATATATGGGCACCCTCTGAGAAGTTATTGGTGGCCCTGAGGGGGAACCTGATAGGGATCCTGAGTATTTATCCATGAGTCTCCATTTTGCAGGAACATATTCTAATGGGGGATCAGGTGGCCACTGGGTGTTTGGTCTTCCTCCCATCGAAGACAGGGGAGTGCTGGCTTGGTCATGGTATGGTGGCAGTGATGACCTACTCATATTGTTGAAGAACACCGATGACAGGGACCCATGACCAGAGTTAATTTTTTCATTTGACAGCTGTGGGCAATACTTGTCTGGGAGGAACTGATTCTGTGAAGTAGGAGCGAGGGGTTGGAAGATGGTACTCATGCTACTTAGACTCTGCTGGGTATTTTGTGCACTTTCAGAGAGAGGACGTTCTTCTTGGCAGATGGGGCTGAGCTGGAAATCTTCTCCATCCATAGGAATGTAAGGAGCCAAGGTTTCAAGGTCCAGTTCATTGAAGTCAGTCTGTGCAAAGATAAAAGTAAGTTAATAAAGAAACTGTAAGCTAGCAATAGTTGTAGCAGTTAGTGTGATATGGAATACTAATAGATGCAAAGCTGAAGAATCACTGTATGCCAAATTTACCTAATGAAACTGGCCAACACCTGTTTAAAGATGTCTTATTTCTATGCTAGCATATATGTTCATCATACCATCAGCAGCAAAATTAAGACAACGAACTGAAGGAGAAAACCTCCCAGAGGAACAATATTTGTTAAAGCAGGCTTGCATGCAGCCTCCAGCATGACTGTGATCTGAAGGAGATGTTGTTTCACTAAGCTTTGAATAACTTGTCTGCCAAGACTCTACAACATGTGGCATGTAGTTCAACCTGAGGCTTTTTCAGTGTAAAATAGAAAACACAGTGTTCCTATAATCCAGCTACATAAAAAAAGACACTACCACACTTAAATCTGTATTCTTTTTTGCCTTGGAGAAACTAGTCATACCCACATTCACTTCCCTTGGCATTTGATCAGAGCAGAATGGGGAGGATAATCAATGTTGCCCCCCTAGTCAGCTCATAAAACCCCTGTAGCACTTTTCTGACACTCGTTTTTCCCACTAAAGCAGCTGAGGTGGTGGGACACACCTGAGCAAGCAGATGCTGAATCTGACAATACTGAAGTTTGCACATGTAAAGTCTTGCACTGAGTTTCATCCTGAGCCACACTTGTCTTCTGTGTCAACTCTTTCTCTTGATTTCATTTCTATGTCTAGATTTGGACAAAATTTCTTCAGAACATGGATTACAGCCTACCTAAGCCTGCAAATTGTGTTGGCAAATTGAAGCACCTAATTTGGACCCCAGCACCCCAAACTTTCTGTAGGATTAATAGATGGAGATGAGTGTGAGGTCTGAGCTACCAATCAGTAGTGCCTGTTCCTTTCTCTTGAATATACAGTATAAGCTCTTCACAAAGGCATTTCAATTAAGTATCTGAAGTTCCATAAGCTAAATCAGGCCCACACCTTTTATTCACTAACTTACTTGCTGTAATGTTATAATAGTGGGTATATTTATCTATAGGAGAAATTTCTACACTTACACCATAAATAGAATGCAAGAGATGGAGACTGTGTGTTACTGTGTATTACTTTATGTGCACGTAATTTTCAAGTCTCTCTGAAAACCTCCAAGAAGCAAAAGGGGAAGGAAATATCTAAAATCAGTCTTCATTTTGTAGTTAAAGGAGATATGTGCTATGAAGGGCATTTGTCTCCCATTTGTTTGTTATGCAAGAATTAATTTATTTATATTTTATTCTAGAGAGGTTGTTTACTCATTAGTCATTCAGCTGGATTAAGAAACAAATTGCTGCTGCTTATATTCCTTATCCAATCTACAGAAGCCTCCAAATTTTGAAAACTGTCTGTGATCCTTTCTTCTTAGTAGTGCCACAACAGTGACACTCTAAACCTCGTGCTTCAGAGAATTAGGGACAGAGATTGACAGGGAAGCTTTTGGAAATGCACTGTTTTGTTAATATGCATCAAAAATTTTGCATACGTGTGCAAATGCAGTTTACACGCTGTATCCCAACATCTGCACACACAACATGCAGCTGTACTGTCTACTAGCAGGGGACTGATCTTGGTGGCTTTTGGAAGAGATAGTTCATTACCTGGGAGGTGCACTGACTTTTTGATTCTGTGTCCATGGCAAAAAGTTTTTCAATCACCTCGATCTTAAGATCTTCATCCACAGAACTGTAATAATCTCCTGGGCTGCTGGGCTGCACGGAAATAACTATTTGTTAAAAGCAAGAAGACAATCCCAGTACTGGCTTAGCATCATGTCATTTATACCATGCTGTTATTCAGTAAGAGATCTTTCCTACAAAAAGTGAATGACCAATGTCCTCAGAACCCAAAACTGTCCACTTCTAGTATAAGCTTTGCTCTGACACAAGATTGTCAGTACAAGACATAGGCACCCATTACAGCACCCTAGTTGTCATCCTATTTTAAATATTTCTTGGCAACTTAGACCATGAACAAGAAATGTACAGTAAATACTTTGTCAAGAAAGAAGATGTTTAGTAATAAATACCTCCATGCTTTTCTTAAGACTGGATGCCCTCTGGTAAGAGTGGCTCCAGCTCTTGGGGCCATGAAATCACAATCATTCTCTCAGTGGGAAACTCCAAGGAGCTGCTCTCAAGAGCCTGACTTGGCTAAACTTCCTAAAAGCTACAGCTTCTACTTAACAGGATGAGGATGGGTTTGGGGCAATGTTCCCGACAGCCACACAATTTTACATTGCTTTTTATATAAGGCTAACTCCATGAAAGGTGGTAGCATGCTCTCCTACTAATTGTTTTATATGTTACAGTAATTATTGAGAGACAGCTGGGAGACAATGAGGACTGCAATATCAAGCCAGGATATTGTTCCCATTTGATAGTTCTGCTATTGATTCTTAAGGCATGATGTGGTATAGGAAGGATAGAGATACACTGGGCCTTGCTAATAGAAGTGAGACAGGACTGCTACCACAAAAATACTGTCTACATATACTGATGGGATTTGCATACAAAACATAACATGCTTTTAATGTTTCTTAAGCTCTTCTTACCGTGGAACAACTACTGTTGCTGCTTGCACTTGGAGTACTGCTGCCAGGTGCAATCTGAGGCATTGTAAAGGATGGTATCGTCAGTGTTTCACCTTGAGCAGGGTGGCTTTTCACTTCCACTGGCCATGCTTTGTTTGGTGTCAAAACAGCATTGGTGAAGGCAGGGGCCTCCTCAAACTTCTGTGTTCCTGGATGGAGTTTTAACAATATTAATGAATGCTTTTAGCTGGTGCAGTGTTATGATATAACTGCAGCTATTCATTAAAAGTAAACACTGCTCCTAGTTGCCATGACAATAAGTTGGCATAGACTTAATGCACGTTATTTAGTCAGCAAGAAAGCCTGATTCTGCTCTCATTCACAGAAATTTTCCACTGGTGTGAGCATGTGGGCTCTTTTAGCCATTACTCCCAATTTGTACACACAGCAAACAGACCTTGTCTATTAAGTTTCTAAATGTAAGCTCACATGTGGTTCTTTGTTGCACAAAAATAATTTATACAAATACTAACCAAAATCCAGGGAAATAATGGCATCACCAGGTGTTGGTGCCAGCTGAGCAAGTTCCTCTGGCTCTTCCTTTAGCTTAGTAAACAAGAAGTCACTCTTCTCTGTCGCAGGGATGCCGCTGTCATAGGCAGTGTTCATTGTCAGCAGGTGAGGCTTGAAGAGTGATTCTGTTTGGTCCATGGAGAACACAACATCGTTCTTCTCAATTTCACTAATGAGAGAATAGGTTTTAGGCATTTTGTACCGTAAAAGTGAAAGATGTGGATGAAGTGGGCAGTACGAACTCTCTGCAGCTGGGGCTATAGGAGCACTTTGGCCTCTCGATTGCATGCCAGGCTCTCGACAGGCGAGGCACAGTTCCAGCGTTGCTGAGCACCACCATCTCGGATGACGCAGAGAGTGTGGTCAGGGCTTCTGTGGGAATACTCAGGGCTTTGTTGCTCTGCTTTTTAAAGGGATGTAGTCGAGGCCGTAATGACCCAGACTATCACTCAAATAAGTATTTCCTATTTTGGCCCCAACTAGGACCAGAAAAACTTGAGTTTTGCCAAATGAAGGCAAAACTTCTGATTGGTCCTGATTTTTAAGGCTGTAACAGCTTTTCCTAGCAACATATGATACAATTACTACTTAGTTTTATGGCTTGGTCATAGCATTAGAAAAACAAAACACACTAGCAGTTGTGTTACACAATAACATCTTCGGTGCAGACCATATACTGGGTTGTATGAGCACAGCAGCCGCTCTGCAGAGGAGAAAGGCCGTGGTGTATTTCAACAGCGCGTATAGGAACAGGCATGCCACATTTTTCATCGATGTCTAACATCAGTAAACAAGACTGAACAAACATGACTAAACTGATTTCAGAACAACAACACTGAATAAATAGACCCTTGAAGAGCTCCTCCAAGTACCGCGTTTCTCCGGCACAGGAATGCACACGTGTGCTGGTGTGTCCCGTGAGCCCACCTGAGCACGTAGTTGACGCAGACGATGCACTGGGGCTGTAGGTTTCGGGTGTTGTAAATCACAGTTCCTTGGGTCTCCAGCCATACGTATCCCCCATGCTTGGCAAGCATACGGTACTGGCCCGTCACCACTTGACCTTTTGTACACACTGAGAAAAGGGGGCAGAGGTATAAATAATGCAGCAGGACAGGAACACACAACATGTAACACTTGTTTTAAACACACCCACTTCTGAGCTTTCATCGTGCAGAAGTGCACTAAGGCATTTGTGGACAGGGACGTGCTGAACGTCGGGGAAATTCAGCCATTTTAAACATGAAACAGGCTGTTCCTTTGAGGCATCTAGTCAAGACTGAAAATTTGAATTCTGGCATTTGAGTTCTTGAGATGGTCTGAATCTTCAGATCAGAATGTGGAATTTTTAAAAATTAATACAATATCTCAACTCCCAAAATAATGCCTGCTGGCTGCATGTTTCTTGAGCCTCTTGTAGACACTTGTAGAAGTGTCTCAGTTTGGGTTCCCAAACTGATCTGTAGAAAAGTGAATTTATTGAGGAAACTATAAATAGCTTCCTTATTTAGGTAATCGATAAATATAAAAATCAGGTAATTTAAAAGCTATATTCACTAAGATTTTTTTTTTAAATTAAGATCTTATGGTAGTAATATCACTCTTAAAAAAAAGTATCAAAATTAAGAACAGTAAACAGGATTGCTTTGTCTAGACAAAAAAAAGCTGAGGTACTATATTCTACCTCTGGTTGAACCGTGTTGTTCCTCTCTGCAAGAGTTTGGAATTAGCAGCCTAGAAGAAACCAAGGCCCATGTGACCAAATCAAATAATGCTTATTTAACTCTGGTTCTTGAACTGTCCTGTGTTTCTCACACAATAAACTGACAATAGTACAACTTGGGTTTAAAGCTTCTACATGTTTGAAGGGTAAAATCTGTAGCCCTGCTACTCCCCCTAATATTTTGCAATATGCAGTGCAGAGAATGAGTTTTCAGTGTGGACTGAAGCTTTGGACTTCTGACATGTAAAGTTTTATGAAGTCCTGTCTGTTGTAATTCAAAGCCATGAGTGAAGGAAAAATAATGTTGATCAATGGCAAAAAAATTAGGGCTGGAGTAGACAAGCAGTACTTGCACTAATAAGAGCTTGTACTTCTAAGCAGACATAGTCACACTGAATAGCAGCAGAAGCGGGAACTGGCTGAACTAAACCTTTGACCACACATTGGCAACCTTTGCTTTTTAAACAGCTTTTACATCCAAAAGAAGTATGCCATCAAACTAATGCCCTAGAAATAATGCAATTTCACTGGAGGACTGGAAAATTGAATTTTTTACAGAAAAATTCCTTGTGAATGTGGCCATTAACAGAAGCTATTTATTGTCAGCCTCTCCTACATTGCCACTGTACAAATGTACAAATCCAGGCCTGTGAAATACAACAACTGTTTTGCAGATAATTGTTGCTGTGTTTATCCTTCTATTTCTGAAGTTTGTTTGTTTTCTTCTTAGGAGTATTTAATCATCCTTCATTTAATTTATTTAGACAAAGTAGAACATTACTTTTATTGATTAAATACTTCTGGTGGAACAAAATCAAAAGGCTTTCATTTCAAAGTGTTTTAGTGACTGGACTGTTCTGCTCTGCTTGTGAAACATAATTACACTGCTTCCTAATCATCAGCTCATCAATAAGAGTCACAGTGTAGGCGCCTGTTACATTACAAAGAAGCTTTTTACTGCTTTAATCTTTTTTATTATTATTATTCAAAGCATGTCATGTTCTGATATAATAAAGTACAGCAGAATCCCTCCATGGGGTAATCTCATAAATTACTAATACACTTGTAACTGCTGACTTTGTTATCAATGCTACATTTAAGGTTCTGCCTTCAGAGTGAACTTCTCACTTCCCTCTTTATTTTTTTTTTACTTTCTATAAAGTATACATTACCTATATCTGTACAGAACTAGTTACATGTCAATAAAATTGGCTCCAACTGTATTCTGTATCTTTGTGTGGGAGAGAGGGGGAAGATGGGGATGAATTTAATAGAACACAAACCCATGATTGCCTTGGAAGGGTTGCTGAACTTCTGCTAGGTACTGCCAAGTGGCAGGTCCCAGGCAGTGACACTCAGCTCCCCACTGAAGTCAGCAAAATTCCCACTGGCTTTAATGGCAACAAGACCATCTCTTAGTGGAAATGATTATAGATTTCTAACTGCTGAATCAGCAAATACAGTTCTACAGTCAATCTGCTGTGTAGATTTATGTACCAAGAGAGAAATCTGCATCTTGCTTGTGTAACATAAAACCCGGGGTATGTGAAGCGCTGCCGAGCGCGCGCGCATCTTCCACGCGATAGTGACTAATTAAGACTCTCGCACTCGCTCTGCAGCTGCACTTCCAGCCATGAACACAAGCACGAGTGTGGCTTGCTTGAACATGAGGTTATTTCACCTCAAGGAAAAAAATCCCAACCCTGCAGTGCAGTAAAGCTGCAATGAGCATGATTTATCACTAAATTAGAAGGAAATGGAAAGAGTTCTGTTTTGTTCATAAGATTAATTTGAGGTTTTTCTTTTCAAACTTCGGCCTCCTTCCTCTATTTCCTATGCATCTTTACAATACTAAGTGGTGGGCTCTGTCAGACTGCATTATTGCAAGGAGACCTACTTTACACATAGCATATTTCTAATAAAAACTACTGTTTAATAAATGAAAGTGTACTGAAAATTAATTTTGATGTGGATATTTCCACATACAAAAAGATGTGACCAGGGAAAAAGAGTAAGTTCTGTATAGCCACATGCTTGGAAGAGCAAGTAGGGTCTGTATAAGCACTACACCTGCTTGGTTACCCTGTGCATTACACAGCCTCTCAATGGCACACATAATGGAATCCAGGCATTTCCTATTTGAAGGGTTCGTGTGTGTTTTGTCAAGTCACAGCTTGCTGTCACTTTGTCTTTGTGGTTGTTCTCCGACTTGGTAAGAAGCCTGATGGTCCCAGAAGACATTGGAACCATTTATCTTACAAAAACTAAAGAGGTCAAATTTGCTGGTGATTTAAACTGATGGATCTGTTGTGGGAAACCGCATTTATCACAGCAATACACTTTGGTCCTGTGCTTCCAACAGTAAAAAGATAATCCATGCTGACCCTGTGTTATCATAAATCCTACAGAACAGTTTGATCCTAACCTGTGCAGTGCCTTGAGGACCTTTGCTGGTGTAACATCACCCCTCTAAGACTTACTCTGCCCTCATTCTGTGTCTTGATCAGACCTCCTACCCTGCAGCAAGTCTGTAGGACATGGCCCTTTTCAGCTGGCACAAATGGCATCTAGACACACACCCTGCACTATGTGAGGTTAATTCAACTGCTGGAGTAAGGAGTCACATCTATTAATGCCTGGTCATGGTGGCTGCTAGAAACTCTCCAGAAGTCTTTACACAGACAAGTAACTCAGTGCTCCCATTTCATTAACTAGACAGGGATAACCAACAAGGGCTTGCTCACCCTCCCGTTCCTGTTACCAAATGGATTGCCAGCTCCCATTTTATTCCCTGCCTGGTGTTGTCCCACTCTTAGAAATCCAACTCAATGATTCAAAAGCACCAGTGCAGCACACCCCCTGATTTCAAAGGATGACTTTCAATAGCCCAGCACAGGATATGAACATCCTATCTATAAATATCACTTATTCATTTTTACTGGTAAAAACAGTACAATATTACCTAAGAACCAATTTTAAAAATTACGTTCCCAGATAGCCCTCACTAAGTATGGGCTGATTTTTTTTTCTTTTAAGCAGCTTTGGAAACAGGACGATTCATATCAACAGTGTTTTACAGCACACAACTTCTATCACTGCCAAACATTTTTTCAAGAAACATTTCAGCTTCGAACTGTCCTGAATCTTTGCCATTGGAGCTAACCCCTTAAGGTCAGACAGCTATTCTTTGCTGCAGTTTTTCTCTGGGAAGTACAGAAATACTTTCTGTAAGTGTATTTGGTGGGCAATTCCCTACAGATGTGACCTAAGTAATGGGCTTTTTCCTGAGGACAGAGACTTCATCACAGCAGCTACAAGGCGTGTGGGTTTGGGTTTTTTTACTCTTGTAGGTTCCCATCTAGCTTCTTTGCTTTGGTTTCTATAAAAAGAGCATCTGCAGAGGTTTTAGTGATGTGTTGCTGAGAACTCTCCAATAAACTGGTTTGGGGGCTGTAACAGCCAAGGGTGGGAAATGCCATTCACACATTAGTGCACCACATTGTCTCCAGCCAAAGTATCAGCTCTTATGGAGAGAGACTGAAGATTTAAATCCAATTATTTTAAGATACCTGATGTTAAAGAGATGGAAATTGTAACTGTATGGTCTGCTGAAGAGAGTGATCTTGGATATGATCTCTGCTCCCAGAATAATTCAGGTACTGTAAGAACAGCTAAAACTGGCAGTTCCCATAGGCATAACAATAACAAGAAGCAGCTGTTCCTGGCAGTAGGCATTATTTGTATAAGGAATATCCCTTTTAGAAAAATCTCCTTTGGATAGGGAAGATAGCTGTTATTTGGTAGCAAATGAGAGACATTCAATAAAACACTGCAATAACCTCTTCCTATTTCCCTTTAGCTCTGCCTTCTGAGCCCAGCAGTACATGAGAAAGATAATCATGGAATGGCTTAGGATCTTTAAGGGACCATGGGCAGGGCCACCTTCCACTAGATCAGGTTGCTCTGAGCCCCATCCAACCTGGCCTTGAGCCCTTCTGGGAATAGGGCATTCACAGCTTCTCTGGGCAACCTGTTCCAGTGCCTCACCACCCTGATACTAAAGGCTTTATTCCTTATATCTCATCTAAACCCATCCTCTGTCAGTTTGAAGCCATTTCTCCTTGTCCTGTCACTACATGCTCTTGTGAATAGTCCCTCTCCATTCTTCCTGTAGGCTCCCTTCAGGTACTGGAAGGCCACAATTAGGTCTCCCCAATGCCTTCTTTTTTCCAGGCTGAACAATCCCAATTCTCTTCCCAGCAAGAAATGCCCTTCGCACCAGGCTAGAATTGTCTAACTCAGCTTTTCAAATTTTCAGCTGAACCTTGCACTATACCTTAGAGTGAGAGTGATTCTCCTGTCTAACATCCAAATTTAGTTTTAATTATGGCAAACCCCTAGACCTTCTGGAAGGACCAGCAGCAGATTTCAGGTAGACAAACACAGTAACCTGGTGTAAATACTGCTCTTGGAGAGTATGTGCACACAAAATGCACTTGTATTTTCAACTGCTTATTGAGGTACCCACAATTTATGCTTTACTTGCAAGCTACAAAGAACAGTAAGAATGTGACTTACAGTTCTGATGACTCTTGGTCATACTCTCTGAGTCCAAGGCATGGTAGAACTCATATGCTGAACGACCCAGCAGCTCCTCTGGATGGTATCCAATCAACTCTGTTATTCTTGTTCAAGAAAAAAAAGCAAGTATTTAAAATTCAGGTCACTGTAGCCTTATGCTTACATGTGCAGGGCAGCTATCAGCTCAAGTCCTTAGACTAACAGAATTAAAAAAGCAATATGAGAAATTCTTAGCTTCCAAACACATGAGGAACTGTAGAGGACTTCTGATCACATTCTGAAGTATCTCCATGTTCAGAATAAACTGCCTTGTTCTATTGCTGGAATAAAAATTCCTAAGGATGTCAGTGGGTGCAATTGCAAATTTTCCTATGCTTATTGCATGCTAGCTCTAATAGAAGGTATCAACTTTTGTTACTAAGTTCTCAAGGTGTCCACTACATGCAGAAACTCCCAATCATCACCATTCAAAATCAAATACATGTTAGGGCGGGTGGTTGGTGCCACCAGGTTTAAAAATATGTCTGCATTTTAAAAACGTACACAAAAAGGTTAAATCATTACTTTGAGCACTGCATTTAATAAAATAAAAATGCCAGGTGAGAATTTATCAGCAGTTAAAAAGGAAAAAAAATACGCTCATCTACTTAGTCTTTCCTCAATCATTTGAGAACTTTGGCATATGGATTAGTTACTTGGGTGACTAATCCACAAACTAAGTAGGATTTTACACAAAGAAAGCTATGATCTTAAAAACTAGACTCTTCAGAGTCTTTGTGAGGTAAGGCAGATTTCTCACAAGTTCCTGATTCAACGAAAATAGGTCATCAAACTGTGCAGATGATTTTTTCTAATGAGAGGGTGGAAGAAAAATGCCCTATTTCAATTTGAAATACCGTCACACGCAACTTTACAGGAAATATGGTAATTAAAAAAAAAAATACATTAAAAATCAATTCAAAAGCAAAGATTTTCTTCTGGTTTACAAGCCAGTGACACTCTTGGATGCATCTTCCCAGGTCTGAAATTCTTATAATGACCTGTAATACAGAGAACAGCAGCAGAAAGGACACAAACTGATTGTGAAGCTGTCATAAACCTGTAAAGCTGGGAGGTTTGCAAGGAATGGTCACATCTTGCAGCACCTCACAGCTGTCAGTGGCAGTGCCCAGGTTTTATGCCTCGTCACTAACTCACTAGAATGGCTTTATCTGTCACCACTGCATTTGATTTGTGGTGTTACTACTTTTAAGAGACATCCTCAGGTTTGTGTACTCCCTGGATGGACAGCTTTGGCCCAGCCCTCTAGACACAAGCATGTCTTTACAAGACAGACATGTAAATACTGTAAAACAAACAGAGCAAGAGCATGGCATTCATCTCCTGGATCCCCCTCCAGCAAGGAAGACACATAAGATGGGACTATTTTGTGTATGGCTTGAACGCCAAGGGATTGAGTCAGCTTTTCCCTCGCCTCCACCTCCAGAGACCTCTATAGCTCATAGCCCCAGGACACCTTGGTTTTTGTCATTCTGAAAACTATTTTCTATTCTGATTTTCATGGAACAAACCTGGGTTTATAATACTTCAGTTGAGCAAAAGCTATAGTTTGTATTGGGTTCCCCTCAAAAACTTAGTCTTGTGTTTATGTTTCCAATTTTGTTTACACTTAAAATTAGACCAACAAAGGGGAAATGTTTGAATCCAGGTTTCAAAGAGGTTATTTTACTCTCTTCACTGACAAGCTTCTGAGCTTTTAAACTGCATCCCACTCAAATTGAACTTTTTTCTGAAACCACAATTGTTTTTTCTTTCTTACTGAAAAGTAGTTCTCATAATGAGTTGGTCACCAAAGCTGAATCATCAGGACAAAACAACAAATACTGAAGGATCCCTGATAAAATCAAGGCTCAAATACAGTTGCTGCTTGCCTTTACACAGCCAGCTGGGACACACTGGTGTAAGTGACCAGAGGCTTTTGCCAGGACCAGTGTAAATACATGGTCTTTAAAAACAGAACCTATGGCCTTTGGTTATATAATGGCACAGTACCATAAAGCCATTCCAGTTAGTTTGGAGCTCATCGCAAAGGGAGGGATTTTAAAATTCAAGAAATTGAGTATTTACCCTTAATCAGTCATTGGGAGCTGAGAGCCAAGGGGGGGAAGGTGAGCAGAGAGAAGGAAAAGGAAATGAAGATAATGGGGAAAAAACAGAAGCACCATGTACCCAGCAGCACCAGTGCAAATCCAAACCCACATTACAGCCTTCATGGATGTCAACAGTGGAACTGAGACAGCAAACAAAAAATACACGTTACAGCAGGCTGAGGGACTCTTCTCCTATGGGAATTGTAATCTCTATGCAAAATTTATGTATTCCAATCCTGTAATTCCCCTTCTCAAACTGCTCCTTGCTGTTCATAATGAGAACCCTCACCATAAAATTACTCTTCTTGTCATTCCATGGCACAGAATGACTTATGGTGCAATCCTGCTGTGACAATGTCAAATCTAATTAGATCTAATGTAATCTTGGATGGAAGTCAGCCAGTGGTGATGTTGGTAGTATCTTTTCACTACAACCAACTACATACTACATGAAAAGATAAAAATAAGGTATCAAAAAATTACCCACAAACCCCACAACATTGGCTTATTTCTAAACCCATGCCTGGTAACAGTGAAATACTAATTAAGAGTAATTGTTTTAAAATAGTTACTTAAAAAAAGAATAGTAAATGGCTAAACAGCCTCTATGCCGTTGTTGACTGATCTGTTCATCTGTTAACACTGTTCAGATTCATTACACTCCTCTTTGAAGACTCCTGGGACTGACAAGGTTGTTTAAAAAAACTGTAGGATGTTCCATTTTCGCACTCACAAAACCCCCCTAAAACTGCTTGACAGTGTTTCCTAAATACATTTTTAAATACCACTATTTAATAACAAACACTCTTCAATAGTTGTTATCTCTGTTAGTTTTGGGTGCATAAATTGGAAGTTCACACACTCCTTTATTCCTCCTGTGGTGCTTCTGACCCTGAAAAACTTAAGAACAGTCTTGTAGGCTGCAGGCCATGAAGGGCTGGAAATCAGATTAACGTATTTCACGCCACATTATGCACCAGGGTCGAGGCAGGCAGCCATCCCTATATCCATCACACCTATCCTGTGGCTTTCCCAAGATGTTCCTGGAAGAAGACTGGGCACAGCCAAGAGTCCCAGCAGCCCCTAGGCCAGGAGGCAGTGAGTGTTTCGGAACAGATCCTTGCACTGACCTCACCTGAGCATCACTGAGGTTTGCCAGTGAGGTGCAACCTCCGAACTCTGTTTGCTGTCCACAGGAGCCTCTTAGCAAAATGCCACATGAACACACAGAGGACTAAATGCAAAAGAAAAGGCATCCCATGGAGCTATGAAAAGAAGGAGTACATAGCTAAGAAAGTCAGGAAAATGTCTGTGTCAAAGGATCATTTACAAAACTGAGTTCAGGCACAAGACTTCTACTTTTGTTTAGATACCAGACCGAAAATTGCTCTTTGTGCAAGCTGTGGAATGACAAAATTAGAAAACAAACTGTATGGTGGTTTTGGATGGCATTCCTGTCATGGTAGGCTTTGTGTTTCCTTTGCATCTGTAGAATGCAAATTAGTAAGATAATAATAATTATTTGTTGAAGATGACAGGTGGGCTGAGAGGCTGTTTATTTTCCTGTTACCAACTTGTTTCTGAGAACACAAATACCTTTGCGGGAATCTTAATTTTTACCTGACTGGCACTTCAGTTTTCTGAACTAAACTTGTCATCATGATGTACAGAGGTCAAAATCTCAGAAAACACAGTGAAGAGGTGGGCAACAGCCATCTACAGTAGCAGATCTGTCCCAACTGCCACCACTCAATGTGTTTTGCACACTCTATTAAGTTTCCCTTAAATATACAATATATATAAGTATCCTAATATTTAATTCTTGGGACATGGAACAAAGGCAAAGTTTTATGCTTAGAGTATGCAATAAAGAAACAAGTGATCTGAACCCTATTTCTAGGTTTGTACAACTTTGCCCTATTTTATCTCTTTTTCAGTCATGGCAAAGCAAACAAAACTCACTGCTTCGAGGCTGCATTTCCTACAAGATGAGTTAGTTCAAGCATTTTTGTTTTTCTTAAAATTGTGCTTTTCTGTTCCATTATAGGAACACAAAGCTTTTTATTGTATACCATTTCTGGACTTAAAATAGTATGGTAAGAACCATCAGGACTGAGAAGTCAGGCTCTGTGAAAGACTGCTCTAATGTTTACTGCTCACAAAAAATAGCCGGGTGTATATTCACTGGGCCCTGTGCGGACTGTGTGTGTGTGAGGGTGTGGATCTCTTAACAAAGTCTTTCTGTATTCAAACTGTTACCAAGTTATTGAAGTTAAATTAGTCTTGTGGGGAACAAGCAAAACAAAGTTATACTTAAAGCAGAATGAGTTAAAAAAATAGAGAGAAAAAATAATGAAGCCTAACACAGACACTACACCTGGGCTAAAGCACTCTGTCAGCCTGCTAGAGCAGCAGCAGCGCAGCGGGGCAGTCTTGCCAACTGACCACATTTCCTCTCAAAAATACTCATGACTGCTTCTACTCTAACCCAGGCCAATGGAAAAAAAAAACCCAAAATGCAAAATCCTGGGACCCCTGGCCACTCCTGAGCGGGATGGATGGCCTGGTCAGGTGTATCTGCCCTGTGAGGCAAAAAACTACATGCGGACATGAAAATCTTCACCAGGACTGTCACTCCTACTCCTCTGGTCTAGCTAAGTCAAGGTTTCATTATTAACAGAAGAAGTAGGCCATGTTTTACTCTTGAATATGACATATACCAAAAGTCAGCTTTGTCAAATGTGGATCTTTGGCTTCAGATATCACCATTTCGCTTGCCTCCATACTGCATTTTCCCCTGAGCAGCAATGAAAGGACAGAAGGTCCATTCAAATGCTCCCTTGCATTCTCATTTAACTACAAATATTCCCCAAGTATAGGTCAAATGGCAAATTGACTTAAATCCTCATCCAAAGTCCCATGCCTGCATATTTCTTATTTACTGGGACATAACTGGAAACACAACAAAACTTGGTTTCCTCTCAGTTGGGCACAGCCTGGATCCCACATGAATGCTTATATGGAAATCTAACTGGGACCAACACTATGGCATTGCATCTTCCTATACCATCCTGTCCTGAATCACCACATATCCTCCACTGTTCCTTTTGTCTTCTTCAACTCTCCCATTAAAATGTCCCAATCAAGAAAAAGAAGAAAAGGATTTATAACTAACTAACTGGGTTTCTAGTAATCAGGGGCACACAATTCCCCACAGTAAGACATGCCTTCAAAGTAATGGAGACATACACTATTCAGTGTGCCAGTGCCAGGAATCTGACTGGTGACACAGCCTCCGACGTCGCCACCTGCACATCTCACCCCCTGTAAAACAAGTCTGTTTCCTTATCCATCCCTCTCCCCTCACACATGCTCTCACAGCACCTACAGGCAAAGGGAGAGTGCTTCCCTCTCCCCACCCCAGCACTGCAGAGGTTGAGGTCAAAAGGATAAGGTTAAAGGCACATTCCCCTCACAGGTCTTGAAGCCCTGGTTCCCTCCAATCCACAACATACAGTGTTCCTTTGATGTGCTTAAAGCATAAAGGCTCAGACCAACCATCTGTGCTCGGGCACCTGAAGTAGTTTTGTGGTTTTTTTATCAAATTCAAGTAGAGTTTTCACTTTTGTTTTGTGGATTTTTCCACAAGAGGAACATACTGCCACTATTTCTATCTACTCCTTGGCCCCGTGGCCCTGCACATGAAGATACAGTGAGCAGTAGCGATGCCACCAAGGTAACAAAATTGCCTTCGTACAAAGACATGCTTGTTCTCCTGACTAAAACACCCTCACTGGCAATCCCTCCTGACACAAAGCATTGTGCAGCTGAACTAAACCCTCACTTGGATTATTAAATTGTACCACTGATCAGCATTTCTGTATTACAGCTAAAATAATCCTTCCTGTAAACCACTTAGCCAAGATAAGTGGAGCAAGGGAACATTTTTAAATTACTCTCTAGGAATGGCTGAAGTAGGCATTTAACAGAACAACCCTGATTTATTATTCATATCCACAAACTTTTCTCTACAGGCTCATCACCTTGCAAAAACTGTTTTAAGAATACAAACATATCCCCCTAACCACTGGCAAGTCATAGGCCTACATACATAATTTATTTTTGGCAGGCAAATTATATGGGCTACTGTCTCACATGTTTTAAATGATGGCCAGTCTTGCCTGCTTCATATTGCATCTACCCTGTACCCTCCTAAGGAAAGTCCAATTAGTTTTTTTTGTCACAAAATGCTGTAAGGTAGCCAGCCTATATTTTGCATGTTGCTTTGTGACAGACAGAGACTGTGAGCTTTCCTAAGGAGATTATACTCAAAAATCCAAGAGTTTGTTCAGCTGAGTGCTTTGGAAATAAAAACTTAATGCTCTCTGGAAGCAGACCAGTCCACACCAGATGAACTGCAAGCAGGATACCAGGACCACTGCAGAAGCGTGGTAGAGGAGGCACACTGCCCTCAATGACACCAGCCCTGAACTGGAAAGACACTGTCCCTTATGGAGCAATGAGCTGTGTCAGCCCTGTTGTGTTGCTGCAGAAAGGACAGGGTATGTAGAAAAGAGATCAGGCATCTGACTGGTATATGCTGCCTTCCCTCCTCTGCTCCCCAGCCTGGATTTACATTCTTGGCATAAGCTGCTCCTTCAATGCAATTTGTCTACCAGCACTGAATTTGATAAGAACAGCTGAGTGTTTTGCATTTTTATGTGTCTAGTGATGTGTCGCCTGCTGGAGAGAAATCAACATCCCTCTGGGAGGGAAGAGGGGGTCAGGCAGATCTGCTGCAAAGAACCTGAAAGGTTTGTGAGGTCTCCTCCTTCTCTGCCCTGACTGGCATTTTGCAGCTTTTTCAAAATCTGAATAAAACAGGAATGAAAGATCCAACCAAAACTATCTAGTAAAAGATGTGCTACTTTGTAGTCTGGTTTTAAGAGAACAAAAATCTCTAAAATCCCTACAAGTTCAATCCTCCAGAGGAAGCTGTTGTATTTCACTGCCATGTGAAACATTTTCCCTGTAAATCAAACACCCAGTATTTAAGACAGGGCATAATATATCATTATTTTTAAAATAAGTATGTGTATCTTTAATGGGATAGCATCGGTCCCTCTAATTCTCATTTATAATGGCTTATACATTAAGTCTTGCAGAGACATGTGAATACTGCAATAAAGCAAAATCCTCTGCTACTCTCCTGTAGCCTGCCACTGAATGGCCCCAGTAATTCAGTGCACATTGCTTTTAATAATGAGTCACTACCATATTGTTGCTCCTCCCTCCAGCAGCAAAATCCTATTGATATCTCAATATTTTCATATTGAAAATATTAACAAAGGAAGAAGTCTGATTGTGATTATGTCGGAGACCATTTCTAGTTACAGCACACTTGCTGCTCAGTTCTCAGAGAGGTCAGAAGGTCAGTCACAAGTTTCACACTTGCAATCTTGCTTTCATCCACAGCTGCTAACACAGCAAGTTTATATGGCTGCTTCATCACATTGTTTAAAAAAATAATCTTACTTAGCAAAGTTTAAAAAAACCTTTGAAGGTTGAGGAAAACAACAAAGATGTTGGTCCTGTGAGTTTCTGTGTAAGTTGCAAGCACATGTATAATCTCACTGATAACCCTCCAGGCCTCAGAGGTTGCTAGCGTCTCTGCATTTCAGGAGACCAATTTCTTTAGGCAGAAAAGTTTGTCTTAAATTCAGGGATGACCTCATAAACTTAAAAACAACCTAAACAAATCCAAAATCCACAGCAGTAAAGACAGGACTTTCTGGGCAAATGGGAGACAGGAAGACACTTCATGAGAAGGGATCTCTGACTCACTCGCATGCACGAAAGATGGTTATCACAGTATGTAGACAGAGAGAAGGGGCAGATGGCATGAAATGCCACAGAGATCCCAGGACATGTCAGGCAGGTGGAGACTAGAGGGATCTCCATTTTTTTCACTCAAGAGTGAAGCGTTGCCTGATCCAAGGTCCTCCCCTCCCCTTCATTTTGTCACTAAAAGGCGCAGGTGGATAACCAATAAAGGCTGTTTGCTTTTCATTGAGCAAGAGGCTGCAACTCCATTTCAGAGCAGCAGGTACTCTGGATGCCTTAGCAATTCTTGGTTAATATAGAGCATAAAGTACCTGCCAGCTAACTGATAACAGCATCCTGGGCCAAACCAACCATAAAACAGTCCTTGACTAAGGTCCGGATGGCGTGCCATGGGACACGCTCTCTAAAACACGGCAACACACATCCTATGTACCCTTCAGTGTGTTAAACCCCGAGAAGCTGATGTGTGTGGCTCCAAGTTGCCTCATCTTCTGCCAGTAAAACTGGATTTCTCACTCGGCAGGAAGAGGAAACACAACAGGAATACTGTTTTGCCTAAATTGAAATTTTTGAGGTGGATTAAGTGAGCCACTAAAAAGCCATTTTGGTAACAGGCTTTATTTTCTTCTAGTCCTTGTTTACCAGGTCCACATAGGACATTTGGAAGAACCGCTTGTTTTGTTCAAGAAGATAAAAACACCTATGGAAAGGAAAAACCAGTGGAGCTTACCTGTCATCACAGTAGGTGAATTTCATGTCCATGCTATGGCGACTCAGGAAGGTCTTGCTGTCCAGGGGAATATCGATGTTTGAAGGGTGCTGAATTGGCTCGCACATTATTATAAGACAGGTGAGAAGAGGCTCCTTATACCCACACAGACTGTGAGGAGGGCAAGTGTTATACACTTTAACTTGTCCAGTGCAGTGCAAAACCTGAAATAATGAGAAACAAACTTAGGACGTACTTTCTCTACACATCAGAATGTCTATTAAAATCAAACCCACTTAATTTGGCTCAAATATGGTACCTTCCATGTGGCAGACTTGAGGTTAACAGTTCTGCCTCTGTTGGTAACAGTGCATTTCATCCTCATGAAGAAGTCACGCTCAGTTGACATCTCTTTGCTTTTCTTTCCAAAGCCTGGACCTGTATAAGGAAAAGGCAAATGAATTTTCTCATTTTCCTTCTTGATTTCTTCTACTTGTAAGCATGAAGGATTTAACAGAAATAACGGACTAGTTCTCAGATAATTTACCTGCAGAGACCATCAAAGATGCATGGACCATTGCAGAGCAGTTTGTAGAGCTCAGACCTAAAACTTTAAGTGGAACTTAAATAGGACTTTGTGCATTTTAAACCTATGTTTTAGCTTGCAGCACATAAATCTTTCCAAAATGTTACAACTGAAAACATTATACCTATCTAAACCTGATGAAAGGAAAAACTAAACAAACAATTCCTTGGTACTATCATATTTAAGCAATATTTGGCAAAACAAAACGAATCTGCAAAGCATTGAATAACAGTTAATGATTACTGTAGGACTGAAAATTCCCTTTACCATGAATAACAGATCTCTACTGCTAGCCATTACTTCATTTGGTTATTTCAAAAGCAAACAGGGACTTGTATTTTCATTACCATTTTTCAGACTCAGATTCTCTCGAATTTCTTCATGGTCACATGGATGAGTGAAGTCAAAAATGCTGTGTCCAGTGAGTTCCACCTGTGTAGAAGTAAGAGCTACACTTAGCCAAATCAAAGCAACTGAAAGTATTTTATGTTTTTAAATACAGTTCAGATGAAACTGGTCACTATGTGCATCGACAGGATGCTCACAGACACAAATCCCAAAACCCTCCCTTTGTTTATACTATGCATAACTCCTCATTTTCTCCCCAGAACAATTCTCTTATCTTTGATTTTGCACAGTGCAGTTAACAGTCAACACCACTTGTTATTTTCTGCACAGGAGAAAACTCCCAATTCACAAAGCAGAAAAGAGGGGACCCAAAAGAGCAGCTCTATCCCCTCTGTCCCATAATCTAAGTAGAATGAATGCCTTCTCATCTCCTCAGTAATATCTAGGAAGGCAACTCTGAATGACACTACAATGTGATAGGAAGGGAGAGGGAACCTCCAACACATGTTCTCTGCTGTGCAGGGTACCTGCCTGAGAAATAAGACATTTTATTTCCAGTCTTTTTTGCAGTGACACACAGCTGGGTTTTCTGCATTTAGACCTAAGAGTTGTTTCTATGAACTGTTTTACAAAGAAAGGAAAGCGTAAGGGAACAAGTTACCTGGGTAAGACCCATGTATTTGTTGACATTCTCTGACAAAAAGATCATGTCTCCATCCTGTGTCACCACGGCAATAAATCCCTCCAAAGCTTTCAGGTACAAGTTGTCCATCTGCTGGTCTGCTTCTAGTTCGTTCTCATTGTCAGCACATACTGAGAAAAAAAAGCAAAAAAAGCATTTAAAGTCTTCAGCACCCCAGCCAGCAAGCACATCCGGTTACAAGGCGACAAAATATTTGTCTGCTGCTAAAATTTCCTTTCAACAAACCCCTTCTGGTGGGGCCTTCTGAACAGCATAGGGAAGGGATGCCCTTATCACTAGAAAGGCAGGAGATACTTTTCTAAATGTTCTGGCAAGTGCAAGACCCTCTCTTCACCTTTAGCATGTTTCTGCAAGATGTGTTTTCTGTCACTAACACCTACAGATGCAGGTGACTGAAGTGCATCTTGTTTGTGCGCGTTCCCTTGGCTACATGCAACATTTGTATCTCCTAACAGGCACAAGGTAGAGGGAAAGTCTTACAGAAGGTACATAAATCTGTGCATCCCTAACAAACATCTAACAAGTCTCTTCCATCAGGCCAGGCTTTCTAAGAAGTTCAAATACAGCTCCTACAAAGCATGCTCCTTCACTCAGTACAGACACATCTGTTAATACTACTTGGAATAGAAAAAGTAGAAAACTGCTCCCCTGAAATCATTCTGGGTGAATCTCTGTGTCATCCCATAAATCTCAGTATTCCTTGGAAAACTGCAGATCCATCCCACTATACCTGCAGACCTCAGAACTTCCTACGCTCCACTCCACCAAAGTCTGACAAGCTCCATCACTCACCCACACTTCCCCTGTCCCACAAGGAGCAGACTCTGCTTATGTCCCAGATGTTTGCCTATGCAGATTCATGAACCCACTCCTGCACTGCTCCTCCTGATGCCAGTCACACAAATGCCCATTTCCCTTCTATGCTTGTAAGCATGTCTCAGCCCCATGAATAAGAAGCTGTCAGGGAATAACGTGCAGACAACTAGTAACAAAAAATTTCTGTGTAGGAGCTGGCCCATTAATTTCTTGGTATGTTTTGTGTGAAACTTCTGGAATTATTTTTTACAAAACCACTTACAGATATTGTATCTGGTCTGTCTACCTCAGACATGCTGTGGTGAGCTTATCTTTACGGTTTTGTCAGTTAGCCTGCATATTTGTGATCAGTCATTGCAAATGTCATAGTAAGGCTCTGATTTTGAAGGGAAAAAGCAATCAAAAGAAGAAAACAACCCCACCTTATTGCCTCAGATTAAGGAATAACCAACTCCAAGATATAAGTCCCATCTAGATCAAAGGTACCTTAGAGCCCTTGGCTGCAAGGATGATGGGAGAAGAGCTGAAGCGATTCTGCTCTTTGTGATCCTCCCTGGTGGCACAAGAGTGCACCAGGCTGGGCCCACCACTGATTTTGCTGTCCAGAGGCTCCAACCATAACTGCATTGGCCTTACTTGCAAGGACAGTGGGACACAAAGAAGTTTCTTGGAGAAGTTGCTCTTCTTTGTTGGTTTAATGTTGCAATTTCAGCTTACAGTTTGTTCTGTAGTACATGTACTGTTAACATTTCAGAAAAGTCATTAATTTGTGTTCTTTTCCTCAATGAAACAGCACCCTGATCATTCTCCTTCACGTTTCTTGTTGAAACACTCACTTTGCAAGAAGTCCAGAAGCAAGCATAGAGCATTGCTTTGTAAAACATTATACGGTTTGGGTTTGTTACTTTTTTGAATAGGAAAGAGGCTGAGCCAAACTAATGAAGTTTTACTTTGAAGTACTAATGAGTGATGATTAAAGGATAAGTTTGATCTACACAGCTCCTGGAACTGCATCTGCTAGTGCCTGAGGACGGACTGCAAGCCAACCAAGAGGGATGAGCATTCGCAATGCAGAGCCCACGGAGCAGTTTGGAACAGATGAGTGGTGACACAAATGATGCTGGCTGCTGCTGCTGCATCCTCCAGTTCCTGAACAACCACTCCTGGCAGGAGTCCATCAAGCATCATGCAAACAAGGGAAGAAATGGACTCAGCCCCAGAGCCATGGGGAGCACTTGGTTTACCCCCCTTTGCCTCTCATCAAGACAGTTTGGTAGCAGGGAAGAGAGGACGCTCTCTGGGGATGGCCAGCACAGGCTGGGGATTTATCATTTCACGTCCCTGCACAGCAATTCTGGTTACATATGCAGGGGCCAGTTCCTCCTCAGTACAAAGCAAATGACTTCAGGAAATTACATCAGGACTAGCATTTAAAATACAGAAAATACACAATAATATATTTGAATAGTATGCACTTTGACCAAAATGACATTTAGGGAAGGAAAAAAAAAAAGGAAAAAAAAAAAAAAGAGGTAAGTGACCATCTGCTCCCAAGCTTGTTTCTGCTGCGTAAAGAATGTCAAGGGTCTTTTTTTACTTTTCCGGAAGCAAACAAATGGTTTATTCAGCAGGGATCATGGCTATAGCCCAAGACAATCAGCCAAGTGTGGGTTCAGAGAAAAAATGACTTTTCAGCTCTAACCCCAGACCCTCCTTTCCATTTTTTTTCCCAGCTCATTAAGTTTGCATTAACAAAACATGACCATTCAAAGGCAGGAAGGCTATTCAAAGCATTTGTATTCTTAAATGCCTCCAACAGTGAAAGACAAACACTTTACTTGTATTATCAGATGATTAAGTTTGCTTTTCCATGTATATAAATTATATTACTTATACAAACACACACAGAGGACATGGATCACTCACATCAGGGCTGCAGGTTCAAACCCTTAAGGTCTGAGCTGAGCAAAGCACTTAAAGATATAGTCAGCTTTAAAGCATGTAGTTACAGGGGTTTGTGGGATCAGAGTTCAACTGTTTTTATTAAAATTATCTTTGTCCAGCTGGAGGCATCTGTGATGTGGATGGGGAGAAGGGAGAGAAGATTGTTTGTGCTGCTGTGCAACCCGTCTAACCTAACCCGAAAGCACGACCAAGGTGTTTTGCAGACACCCTCCAGCCTCCCTGGTAACTCAATAAACTCCACTGCACCCCCTCCTTTCTCCTCAGCAACCCAGCTGCAGCAGGAAAGGGGAGCTGGCAGATACGGGTTTCTAGTAGTACTTAATAGGGCGTGCTCACGTTTCAAAGACGAGGAAACTGCAGGCGCTATCAGGCACATAAAGGTGGTGCCAAGTACCTCCAGAGCCACTCTGCTGCTGTTGCTCTTGTCCTTGCCTGTCCCCTGTAAGCAGCCCCCAGGGGCCCAGGTAGTGCAGCTCCAGCACTGGGGAACACACCAGAGGTGCTCCTGTCTGTGACTGTCCCCAGGTTCTTTGTGGTGGCTGCAAACACAGTCCCAGAAGGTGCCATCTGTACTAAGCCACCAAAGCAGATCAGCTACCTGAGGATCCTTAGTCTGCAGCAAAGAAATACGCTGGGCTGCACTGTGGCGGCCCTGGTATGCCCTGTATCAGGTAACTTGGTATAATTATAGTAATATAAATAATAAATAGGAGTCCCTCCTGTGGCTGCAGTGTCAGCATTAGAGCATGTTCCCTTTCTCCTGTGGAAACCACTAGCTACTAATACACAGACAATATACACACTTTAGGAGAGTGATACATCAGAAGCAATTCAGTCATTGATACTAGCAAAAATTTGGTTTGCTTTAGAAAGAATGTATTTTGCAGATGCAAAAGAAATAATGGCATAGCTACTGTAAGCTCCTCCCTGAAATCCCTATTGTGTTTCACTTTGCTTTAAATCGTCTTCATTAATTTACCTTGGAGCTGAACTGGAGCATTACAATAAGAAAATCAGGCTTCAGATAGAAAATATTTGAGAAAGCTGGGACCGAATGGAAGTGGGAAGTTAGAATGAGGAGGTGAGAGCAGAACTTCAGCCTTGGGTTTGCAGTAGGTCTGAGGTCACTTTATGCAGAGAGCAGCACCTCATGCAGACTTGTCAGGTTTCTGCAGGCCTTCAGAAGACATAAGAGGGGTAACAGTGGGATTCAGATTATACTGATTTTTAGGGTGTGGGTTTTTTTTTGTTTGCATTGCGATTCAAAATAGCTGCTAGCTAAATTTTGAAATAAGGATGTGTTGTTTCTGGTTTTTATCTTACAACCTTTTCCACCTCCCCACAACTAAAGGGAATACCTCAGTTCAGGCACCATGACAGTGTAGCAGGGAGACTGGACTGCAAATATGCCAGTTTAAATTAACAGCACATACAGCAGAATGAAGTGCTGTAATATTGTTGTTCATATTAAAGCTACGTTGATGGAGCCCAGCCAAGACTGTGTTCATGTAACGCTGGGAAGCCTATACAGGAGGAGAATCCCTGTCTGGGTGAGATTGGGAGATGTTGAAACATGTCAAAAAGCCTCATAAAACTGCTGTGGCCTTTCTGGGATGCCTGTCAGAGCTACAGGAGAACCAGGAACAGAGCAATAGTGACCTATGTCCCAACATGTGATGGGTCATCCACTGTTCACTTTGCCCCAAGGCAGTATTTCTTGAATTTTGATAGGGTATTTTTCAGTCCATGTCTCGGTCTGTATTAAATTTTGGTATTTATTTTGACAAATTTTCTAACCACCAAATAGAATTTATTCATTGACAAGAAACTTTGAACTGTAATGGCAAATGCTTATTGCAGTGTTTATGATAACCTTTCATGCTAAAAATAACTTTTGTAAACAAGCTTTGATTAATTCCCACTGTCAGGATGTGCACTGTTCCCAAGTTTAAGAACACTTTTTCCGTAGATGCTTGCTCATTTCCTTCAATCCAACCTCTTGGAACAAGTCTGAAGGCTCAAAAATCAGGCTTCTCCTCACAAGAAATAACTGCGCAGGTATAAACAACCTCCTAGCAAACAGCCTATAACTCCTCTCAGCACCTTTGATCTGACTCAAAGGGGTCTTTCTGGTCAGTTTGGAGGTAGACAGTGATAAAATGTGTTTCTACTGGAGGTCACATCATCACCTGCACAGAATTTTCCTGGCTTTGTCTCTCATCCTGGTTCCTACAAGTACCAGTAAGTTGCTTACATATTGTGCATAACAGATACCAGGCTACAGCTGCCACTCCGGAGGAGGGGTGTGAAACCTGCCTGACGCCAGCAGGCAAAAGTTAGGGAAGATCTAACAGCAGCTTCATCCTGCATCAGAGAGAGCAGCTTTGAGACAGACTTGTCTCTTCCTGGTTTCTTGTCTTCCATCAAAGGAAAGTGACTGATTTTTTTCCCCTTTTCTTCTGTCTTAACAGGGCAGTACATCCTGTTCAAGGGGATATTTTCAATGTGTTCAATAAAAGCTTTCAATTTAGATACATCAAGAAAAAGCTACTCTTAAACTTGAAGCTTCCTGAAGGGCTCTTATCTCCAAGTGCACAAGCAATCTTGAATAAAGAAAACACTTATGTTAGCGTTGTTTTGATTGTAGAGTTTGTATCTAGCCAAATCACTCAGATGCTGCTCCCAGGAACTTGCTTGGAGTCCTGCAGCCATTGACTGGTGTTGAATGTTGGGAATACAGCACCCCACCAGACCAGGCTTTGTGTCCCATGGGACCTTTGGGTGCACCTTCCCAGAAAGGGGACATCACTTCAAGCAGCTGAAGCACTCAGCACCCGGCTCACTCTCATTCCTAGCAGCTTGGCTGGCATGAAACTATTTTTCCAATTTAATAAAAGCAACCAAGTAGACATGCTATTTTTAAAGCACTGTTTTATGCCACAATGGTCTGACATTAGATGCAGCTTGTCCAGACATTCAAAAACAATGCCCACATCAGTTCTCCCTACAGTCTGTCCTCTCCCTTAAAAGCCTAGAGAAAAGCTATTTTTTCCCCTTCTGCTCCCTGCTGGCTTTCCGGCTCTGTTGTCTCCCTCCCTTGAAACAACTTCACACTGGCTTCCTTGTGGCCTCCCTTCTCCCAAACAACTTCCTGTCTGTATCCCTGTTCCCTCCCCATTTCTGCTGCTGTCTGCCTGCACAAGAACAACTCCCAGCCAGTTTCCTTTGCTGGATTTCTGCACAGAAAAGACACCCGGGTGACCACACAATTGGGATGGGATTAAGGCAAGCCAATAAAATTGTGTTTGCCTGATTAGCCTGATTAAAAAGTCCGTAGTCCTGGCACAGGGAAACTCACTGTACTAAAGAGTTCTGGTTCCTGTAACACCTTAGCATCAAATAAACACGTAAAGCACTGCACATACAGGCTTCCTAAAACAGATTCTCCTCCTCATTTTCAGACAAAAAGAGTATCTGAGGCAGCCTTAGAAACTATCACAATGTTATCTGTTAACCAAGGCAGCCATTCTTTAGCAAAAGCCATTATTTCTCTTTTGCCACCTATTAGCTCCCCGAAAAGCATTACCCTTCCTTACTAGCTATACTAGAAAATAATACTGGGAAAGTACTGCTAACAGTTTTTCTGACTAAACTAAAGGACATAAGATCCCAAATCCAAATGCTCCACTACTGATAAGTATCAGAATGCCTATTTTCAGCAGCAACTTTATGGGATCAAAACCTTTACTTCAAATGAACAAAGATCAGTTCTAAATTTATCCCAAACATTTGAATGTGACGATGGCAAAAATGTATCATGCCAACAGAATTAGGAGACATCTTGAAAAATATTTAAGATTATCATAATTAAATATTTCTACTTAGCATTCCAATTATACTGTGTACTGTTCTGTGCACAACATGGAAACAGTATTATAAAGCTATTGTTTCAGTTTGCTTCCTGTGATACTAATCTCAATCAGGCCGTCAGACGAACAGCCTGCATTTCTAAATGTTAAAGGCTTCCTCTCCAACATTCCCACACAGAATTGCCTACTGTGAAAATCAAAGGGAAACGTGTTACTAAGTAAAGCAGCAACTTTTATAAAGCAAAACCTGGTATTTTTTACCCTTTTGAACTCTGAGATATACAACCAGCTATTTCCTATTATGATAGGATACAAGGGCCAAGCTCGGGCCCTGCAACGCCTGCAGGAGACGTGCGCTCTGCAGTCCAGAAGTCGGGACTTTTCGAGGCACGTAGCGGGAGAGCTCTCAATGAGGGCTCAGATTCAGGGCTCTGCCATTCACCTGCTGGAAGAATGTGGGCATAGATTTCCCTAGGTCTTGGCTTCCCAACAGATAAATGATCATTATGCAGACACAGCTAATAAAACAGCCCGAGTTACACAAGTGAAAAGCCCTATTCCGACTCAGGGAATAATAGGAAAGGGCATGAGACACTAAATGCCAATGGAGTGAGACTGGCAAGTTGCCTACTGCCATCTCCAAAATCCCACCTGGAGCATCAGCTTGCAGAAAGATGAGGGTACAGTCCTGGGAAAGGCCTTGTTCTCTCTGCTTCAGGCAAAATCGCCTTGAAACAGAGAGATGTGTTTGAGAATTGTGCCCACAAACAGTAATACAAAATAAAATAGTGGTGTGCTAGTAGGTTTTGATAGACTACATAAGAAACAAGAAAAATGGTAATCAAGCAGTACTTTTTTCTCTACCACACTTTGAAGCTTTTTTCACGCTGCAGCAAATGCTATTTCAATGTCCAAATTACTGACAGAACAAATACTCTCACTTAACTCCAGTTTAAGGTAGGTGTCCAGCCCAAATAACCAAAATCATTTCAACAAAGACAACATAATGTGAAGAGGAGGTTTGCAGGCTGGGGTCGACATTTGCTTCTCATGCACTCCTACCTCCCCATTTCCCAGTTCATCCATTAAGAGATGACATTGTGTTCCCCACACTCCCTGTCAGTCAAATCAGACTTTTCACATGCAACAGTAAAATTATGGTCAAATTCCAGGCTGCTAAATATGCACATGAAACCTTTCCTGCAGCTCTGCCTGAGGCTCAGAAAGGGTCCAAAGCAGGAGCAAGAACAGAACAAACACAAACATCACCCAAGCCCATTTTCCATCTTGCTTCACACTCATCAAAACAGGGTAAGTAAGCAGCAACCCTCTTGATCTGTGAGCTTCCACCTGAATAAAAACCTACCACTCTGAATTAAATTGGACAGCCTTCTAGTGAAAGCCAGTGTCCTCATAAAGACTGACATTATTCAGAAGTCCACAAAGATAGGAAACTTAATTTATCTGTTAGCTATACTCAGAATAGTAGATGAGCAGCAGACGTGGTTTTCTGACTTGAGTTCTTTGATTTTAATGTATTTTCAACATCAGAAAATAATACCCAGAATTTCCAGAAAATCTCTCCTCTTAAAGCACCTTAAGTTCAATTCCTCAGAATAGAAGCATCTAAGATTTTGAAACCCTTATCTACACCTCTGGTGCCTAAAGATGCAACCACAAACAAGTCTGCATTTGACTAACAACACAAATTTTAATGAGAGGATTTACTCCAAGTTAATATTTAGACTGAGGAAGTGAGTGCATCAGATTTAAGGATAAGCAAATAACTAATAACAGAGAAAGCATAAAATATTAAAGCACAGCCTGTTGCTACTGTAACATTTTATATCCAGATTCTTTTCTGCTCCTGGGTACTGGTGGTACGTCAAGAACGTAATGTAAATTGTCTACATGAATCACGTTGTTTTTCAAATACTGTCACAGAAATATGTCTCAGAAAGCTCATATCTTTACGTGTATGTATGAATATTATATACATACACTGAATTATCATCGCTATCAAAAAATGAGTCTAAGCCTTAACACTATAGAAGCATCAAAATAAATGTTTTAATCAGTAAATTCTTCCTCACTGAGAATTGTAGATTCATTTGAAAAGTTCACTTTAGTCTTAGGTAAGCAAACGTATTTTTCTGATGATGACTGCATCCAACTATTGCATGTCGGTTTTCACGGGCACGCACATCACTTATATTATCGGTTACAGCCTTTCAGAAGTTTACTTTTCCTATGCTGTGTCAGTCTCTAGTTCATGCCATATAAATATTTGAAAAGCTGAGGCTGTGTTTTTATGAGTAAGTTACTAACAAATTGGCTTTAAGAACATTTACCTATTTACGCAACTTCTTCAAGTATTAGTTACATGACAAAATCAGAGATGATTTCCAAACTGTTCAGCAAATAAACTTCTCACAGAAGTACATGATGAAACCACACTTTATAAGCTAAGATAAAAATTTTATAGAGTAGGCTTCAGCAAAAGCCGAAGGTGCTATAAGAAATTACAGAGTGCACAAAGCAGAATTGAATTTGCCGTATCTTTCAGACTAACCAACAAGAAACCAACAGCAAACTCAACCACATGTTATTAGGATGCTTCCTAATAACATTTATTAAAGTAATTGCTCTCGTATGACTCAACTTTTCTGAGGAGAGGAAGTGCAATCGTGACCTTATTGGGAGTCTTGCCACTAATGAAGGAAAAGACAAAATTCTGGGGTTACCATTCACAAACAATGCAGGCATTGTTTTCTTAACGTATTCTCAACACTCATAGGTCACCGCGGGAAAGTTCTGGAAACATCAGTTGTTTTCATTGAGCTTACAGGCTACTCAAGCCACGTATTTCCATCAAAGTGGTTATTCAAGTAGAGGGCAAAATAAGAATATTCCTAATTTTATCAGTTTTCACAGGCTATAAAAATGATGCTTGTTCACATTTCCTACTAGTCCAACATGAGCAAGACTCTGATTGCATAGAATCCATTCACATCAAATATTTAAAAGTTGTTTTCGCTATCTTAGTATAGCTTGTTTTAAACAACCTACTTACTACTCACTGCCAGTGGATAGCACAATTACTCCTTTCAAACAGAGTATTGGGCCTTCAGAGTGTCCCAGCTGCTGTTTGAATGTGCATGCACAAACATGCTTGCCACGCCAAATCAAAAATTATTTGTTTCAGCATGGAAGCTTAAGGCCTATTTTTGAATTCTAATTAAACCCTTAAAAGCTCAAAATCTCGTAACTGAGATTAATAAACCACATTCAAGAGATGTCAGAGGGTTTTTCAGAGAGGAAAAACCCCTGCACTAATTGTTCTTTTGGTAACCCTGTAGTCAGAGAAGAGCAAGGATAATCTTACCAAGCTGCCATCAGCCAGCCCGGACAACTTCTTTTAGGCGGATCTTACCTGAAGACAAAAGCTTATGAGTCCGTAGGAAACTGATTGCCAGGCGCATTATGGATGCCTTGTCCAGGTGGGAACTGATGTTGTGGGGCAGGGGCAGCTCATGTGCCAGTTCATAGAAAACCTCGGTCTCTTTGCTTCTTCTGCATCTTGCTGCATCTCTTGATTTCTCCTTCCTCCGTTCTGAACTGCTCCTGATGGGTAAAGAAGAGAAAGGAAAGAACATTTCTTGAAATGCAATTCACAGCTTGAGAGGCATTTACAAGAATCTGTCATTTCAGCAATGAATCCATTCTGTCATGTGTTTAAAATCAATTGGCCAGACTTTAATACCTATTTGTGCCCTTAAAATGGGAATTAGGAGATGACTCCCCAGCTAGAAAGGGCTCTGATTGTACATGAGTCAGCCTTTGAATGTCCTGAATCCTCACAGAGTACAACAGGGTTGAGATCTGCCTTAGGCAGGAGATTCAAAATGAAACAGCAAACTATTACTTCTGGGATTCAGGAAACATTAAAAATCTTTTTTTTGTTTGTTTGTTCAATCTAAATTTACTTACTCTGGGACATTGTGACAATTCATTTTAAAGCTAGAATAATTACAGTGAATATAGCTGTGTCATGGATACAACAATGTTCTGGAGTTTCAATGGCTGTACTCCATACTAAAATAAAAGCAGTAGTAGAGTATCAAATTGTGTTGGTCTATAGAACTGTGTCAGCTCTCAATCCAAAACTTGTCCAGAAAGCCATCTTTCTTTGACCATGAAGGGCACAAAATGGAAAATACTGTTGCTTGCAAGATAGCTCTTTGGAGAAGCTGTTCTAATTAAATCACCATCTCTCCATTGTCTATGAAAATAGACTTCTTCTTGAGTAAAATAACATAACCAATAGAGCCAGCCTCCTTCAAACTCCATGGAGAACAGAAGGGCAGGAAATAACAAAGGGGAAGACATTTTATGAAGCAAGTATGCAAATTTAAGCCATCAAGGGACATAAAGCTAAATTTAAAATGTGAGAAGCACAAGGAATACATTTATAATGGTTCTGGGACAGGGCATTTTAAGAGAAAACTCTACTGACTCTAAGGTTTTTTAATGAAGTACAATTCTCATTTCAGAACATGAAGCATCTGAATCCATTTAAAGCCATGAGCTACTTCAACCCCACGTAGCTCTGCTGATACTACAAGTTCCTACACTTGCACGAGTTGAGGTTTTGCAGTTGAGGATTGCAGTCACACCAACACAAAATACATTTCTTTTCAGGGTGACTCTTGAAACAGTCCACCAGTGCCCCTTGGCTGAGCACAGCCTGTTGGGTGCTAAGTAGACCAGTTCCACTGTTTTTGCTGTTTTGGCTGCACATTCATTTCTAGAATCACCAGCAGCACCTTCTCCATTTGCGAGGCTCCCAAAAATAAAGCAGCTTACAACTTGTTTTTTCCAACATCAATATAAAATAATGAGCCTGTAAACTAAAAATGGATCAACCAAAAAACCCCACCCTATCAAAACAAGGAGTTTAAATAAATATATTCTGTTGCATGAAGATTATGAGGAAAACAAGTATTAATCGTATTACTTAATTCTAGAAACTGTTTCAGTCATGATTGGTCTCATGCAAAACTGCCTAAAATAGAAAAAGAGTATTAATCCCATAGTAGAGTTTTCTAAAGAAGATTACTGTTTCTTGAAGACTAAGTCTGCAAAAGCTTCTAGCATTGAAACCGCAGGAGGCTTCATCAATTAGTAAGAAGGAAGAATAGCCTGGATGTGCATTAAATGCCAAGAGTAAAGCCACAATAATGTGTTTGCTGGGGCTCAACAAGGCTGGATACTCAATGTCATCATTCAAAGCAGGAGGGGGCTCACAACACATCAGCAGAGCCCTTGTGCTGGGATCAGACAGGTGCTCACTAGTGGGTGTGCTAACAGGGCTCAGATTCTTACACCATCTTCTCAAGATCCGTGATCAGCCCTCAGCAAACTTCCTTCACAATTATTTTGCCCGAGGTGAATGTTTTATAACACGGTCTCTGCTACAGGAGGCACCTGCTGGAGGAGATCTGCACACATTTCAGCACATTAACAGCAGGATCCAACTTTGATAATTACTTCAGGGGTATTGCTGAAGTGAACACCAACCCACCAAAGTTTGAATCTAAAGGATATCATTACTTTTCTCCTTGCCAAGTAAGAGTCATACTACTACTACATCCATGTGAAAAAAAAGTCCCTTCTTACAACTGTCTGAGAAAATACAACAGCAAATGTCCCATGTTCTGGAGTAAGTGCTGGGTCCAGGATAGTCATGTATAATACTTATAATGATGGTACTTTCAGAAACATGTCTTGCTCTCTAAAGAAAAATGTGTCTACTCTCTGCCTATACAGATGCTGGACTGGGAACACATCTTCTCAGTTTCTAATTATACCAAGAAAATAAAACAGTAGAAGCAAAACAAAACCAAACAGAACAAAAAATATGTAGCAGTATTTGTGAGCATTTCCAGTTGTCGCTTGAAAAATATAACTTCAACTATAAATGTTTGAGCTCTGTTCTAAATCTAGAGGCCACAATTTTCACATTAGAACTAGCTTGGGCAAAACAAGATCCAATCCCTCCTCATTTAAATACGAAACTTTGGGAACCAAGGCCAAAGCCAGGTCACAATTTATACAGTAAAAACAGGTTGTATAAGACAGGATCTCTCATGACACCACTCCAGCCACAAAGAAAAATATTTAGTTTTCTAACCTCTGTAAATATAATTTTGAAGTGTGGCTAATGAGACAAGCTGGTTTCAATAACTATGGGTTGCTCAAGGTTTCTAATAATTAACACTGTGAGCAGAGAAAGATTTTCTCTCTTTCTGTTACAGATGCTTTCCCTCAACACTGCTTCTGACTGTCCTGCTAAGGTTCTCTGTAGAGAGACATCATCATTCATTACACACCATATAAGAGCATTCTTACATCAGAAAACGAGGGGAGGAATCAGCCTGCCTGGTTGCTTTCAAAAGACTTCTTTGCTCATCCATTATCATTTTAAATAAACAAACAACTTGCCTGTTAAGCATTTCCCCTTTGTGGCTTCCTCCACCTCAATTTTTCCTCCCCATCTCCCCTCATACAGCACACCCTTGAATCATGTTGCTATTGTAGCCAGGGCAGCATAAGCCCACCAAGACCCAAAATGCCCCTATGCCTCTTCCCCACTGAAGAACCTCCATCTGCACTTGCTTGCTGTGCTTCCCAGGGATGTCCATGTCAAAGATGGTCACTCTTTTGCTTACTTGTCCTGGTTGCAAAAGACTCCAAAATTGCAGTTGAGCAATGGAATTCTGCAAAAAGCAGTACTTTCATTGTTTTTGTTTGCAGACTGTAGGCCATTAATAATTCTCTCTGCAGTTACCCTCGTGTGATACAGGGGATTAGCATTTCACGCTGGGTGAGGCTGGACCACCCATGGCTGGAGAGTGGCAATGTGACTGCTCAGCAACCTGCCCGACTGAAGGCCAGGAGGAAAGAAAGGCTGACACTGAATCCTCTTCACACATCACTCAGGCCATAGAGAAAAGGCCCAGGCTCTAGGTAATTTATGAATCGTTCCCTCCCAGCACATAAACCACCCACTTATGCGGCAGAAAAAGAGCACACGCGTGCGTCACTGCTTGGAGAAAGAGACGCCAGCAGAAATCTCGCTCACTCTGACAGACTTCTAAAAGTGCAGAGGGAAGAGCAGAGAAAGCCACCACGAATCAAGGCACCCATATGCTGGTCCAAAGCCCCAGGGTAACTCCAGGGTAAGCCTCCGGGGAGCTCCTGGACACCTGCTCCTCCAGGAGTCCCAGGATCCAGCAGGGTAAGGCTCCACTGAGCCACACGTGCACTCTCACACTGCAATCACAGCATAACTGGTCCCAATAAACCAAGAAAGGAATGGAGAAGCTCAAATTTCTCTTGGAAATGGGGAAGCCAAGCTGAGGAATGGATCTGGTGACTCTGTTCAGGACTTGGCTACATAAAAAGTGGTCATGAGACTTGAGACTGAACAGGGAGGTGCCACTTCCCAGCAATGACTCTCCCAGGGCTGCTGGATGATGCGCCGGTGCCGCACTGCTTATGGGCGGGCAAGCCATTGGGAATGCAAGAGTTCTGGAGGCACAGGCAGTTCTGTGACACAGAGCACAAGTACAGCACTGTACCCTCAAGACAGCTGTTTACATTATTTCCTACTCTCTCCTGGTGGGTTTAGTTTGCATTCTGAAAATAGAATTTATAGCCCAATGCACGTGAGAAAAGATGACAAACAACTGGCAACTATTTGCGCTCCCCGGGTGAAGCTTCCAAATTTTCATAAGCAGTTCTCCATGTTTCTCCCTAGAATCCAACCACCTAGTCCCAAGGGTACACCCATGCCCAGGAACAGAGCTCTTGATCCCACTGGGTGAAAACACCCCAGGTGATGTAGGAATGCCTTGCATGGATCCCAGGAACCAGATTCCTGTCTCTTTGCTCATGTCCGGCAGGCCCTTGCAACACAGCTTCACTGAAATCAGCAGGAATGCCTGCAGACAAAGGTCTTGCACACCCGGAGTGAAGATCATAATCTGACTTTCTAAAGCCCCTCTTAACTGCAGGGTTGGAAACTTCAGGGATGGCAACTTATTGACAAAACCTGAAGCTCCACATAACCCATCTGCTTTAAACAATCTTGCAAAACTACCATTTAGCTTAGGAATCACCTTCCCAGCGCCCACTGCTGTGACAGCTCTGTGCTGCAGCAGCCAGGAGAACAGCTGAGGCAGTCAGCCTCAGCTGGGGACTGCACTGCTGTCACTGCCCTGCTGCAGCATCCTCAGAAGATACCTGCGACCCAGAGACAGGAAGGATCAGCCCCACAAACAATGGGGCACACGGATCACCCCCTGAATGGCAGCTTAGGCACACGGTGTCACTCACTGATCCGAAGTTTGGTTAGGCACCCACACAACCCTCCTCAGCACAGCAGCCAGGGACTGAGGTTTCTGTCCTGTTTCCACTGACTGTGACTGTATTCACCCTCTGCAGTTTCAGTCCCACCAGTACTTCCTCTCCACCAGTAATCCCTGCCCGCTGCCTCCACCCATACATCTGCCCAGTCCTTCCCGCAGGCTGCTCCAACCCCCTCAAAGCCCTTGGTACCCACTCAGCTGATGAGAGTGCCAGGCAGTCAGCATCAGGGATCCTCCCTTCTGTCAAGGACATTGGTGGCCTCCTCTAAGCTGATGGAGGGGACTTGCCAGGACAGCAATCTTCTGCTCAGGGTTTCGCTGCTCTTCACGAGTCCATGTGGATCGATACTCGGGTTGTGTACACACACACACACACACACACGCACTTGTTAAGATTCAGCACTGCAGCAACTGCACTGAATTACACTCCCACCGTGCAGGCTCCAGATCACAGAAGCTTTCAGAGAAATTGAAATGCACACCTTGCAGAAAAATATCTTGTAAGTAAGCCGGGAGCCTTCACTCGTACCTACACTCCGTGTGACACATGCGGACAGCACTTTGAATTACGCAGTTCAGACAGACCCGCTTGAGTTTACTTCATGATTTTGGTGACCCTTGGACTTTGCTTCAAACTGCCATGTATGCAAGCTAGTAAAACAACAAGCATATTACTTTATATCCAATGGCTGGTTATTAAATGTTTCTAGCTTCAGCACTTTAAAGGTCAAGAATCCACAGTTAATTAAGTAGTCACATGAAATTTCTGTAGCAAAAGCTCATTTCGAATGGTTTAAAGCGTCAAATGCTAACTTGAAGAACAAGAAAAATACATTCTATGGATGCAAAGATAAGAAAATACAGTACAGATAAATGAAAGATCAGGTACTTAGCATAAAAAATTCAAAACCTGTAAAAACTCAATAAAAGTATTTTAACAGGCAGTACTACCTTAGATAACAAAAAAGATTTATTTCAAACTAGCAGATCCATTTTTTGCTGAGTTTATATTTTGCATTACTTTCTGCTTAGCAAATTCCTAGTTGATTTGAACCAGAATAATAAAAAAGGAGTTTTGCTGACTGTGAGGCACTCCATAGCTATCTGAGAACCACACCACTTGACTGCCTCAGAGATGTGCTTGCAGACACCAAGCAGCCAGCAGTCATGCTTACTTAGCCTTAAAATTCCTTTAAAAAGTATTTGTAACCATTCTACCTGACAAGCAGTTTATTCTGGATGGCATGCTGTGCTTTTGAAAGCTCCCTCCGTTAAAGTAATAAAAGTGACCACTGGTAAATAAAAAATGCTAGAAGCAGCAATTTACTCACTCCCCAGGAACTCAGGCCAAACTATGAAAGCTGTGAAGGAAACCCATACACAGTGCCATGCAGATCCCTCCTTATACCTCATTCCAGTGAAAACAGCTATTTCTAAAGCCTGAGGAGACACCAGATCAGCACACCAGCAAGAGCAAAAGGAAGGGGAAGGACACAGAGTTATTTTCAGGTGGATGAAAAAAACCCAAAACCAGTTTGAAATATGTGGAGTGCTCATGGAAGGCAAATGCTAAACAGGGTTGCTGCCCACTGGGATACAATACCCAGTACACAGACAACACAAACTCAGAGGACACCAAAATGGGGAATTTGTTAATAAAGGAAATGAAAGTTCGAAGGTAACAAGAAAGGCTACTAACAGAAAGGGCTATTACAAAAATACGGAAATGAAGTATCTTCCACCCTTCCTTTAAAGCTGCTCTAACTTACAGTAACTCACCACCACCTCCTTGGCTTGAGGAATTTCTTGTTTCTGTACATACTCTTGAAATAACAAATCCTGCCAGTTCAGCAAAGCTTGGCTGCCATAGCAGTATCGATGCAATTCCTTCACCAAAGTTTAAAACCAAATGTAACGTGATAGGAAAATGAGAAATCTGAGTGTCTCAGGGACAGAGGCAGGAAGAGTCTGCATTAAGAGTGAGGAATTCATTTCCATTCTCATTAGGATGCTTGGCACAACAGTAGAGGATTTGGCTACTACAATTACAGTATCAAGAGATGAGGCCTCAATGAACACCAAAATTTTGGTGTCTGAGCATATTTATGATTCACTAAGTCCATATCACTCCAAGACCCTCACACATCACAGTAACACAGCCAGAAAAAGGTTTTCTTTACAGGGAACAAATTTATATGTACTTTAAAGCCATACATAAGACTGTAATTTCTCCAGTGTCTGAAGCTGTGATGGTACCTTTAGTCATAATAATTAAACTGTATTAGATTTGTATTTTATTTATTTTCATGGACATTCTTGGCACTGATTTCTGAAAAAAAGAAAGAAAGAAAAAAAAAGTGGTATTAAGACAAAAAGCATTCTACCTATACAGTTTTTAAATATTTATAGCACTGGCATTTTTTTATACCACTAACTGCATTTAATGCAGCTACTGAAAGAAAAACACTTTGCAAGTGCAATTTAAGGTATCACTGTAAATACTGAAGTTACCACAGCAACTATGCAGCACTTTGGAAGTTCAATGCTGCAAACATCACTGAAGCTGCAGGAGCACTGACATTTTTTAAAGCATTTAGTTTCACAATATGTCAACAGAGTCTGATAAATTTAATCACAGCAAGCAAAACAATGTCTAAGGATTTATGTTCTTCCTTTTTTTCCTCTGGTTTTATGAGTACCTTGAACAGAAAGATAAGTATTAGGATTTCTGCAGCCATTAATCTCTTCCTGGATTATTTTACGATGCTGAGAGTGCCAGCCAGTCCCGCAGCTGCCACGCCAGCACAAGCCTGGTACCGCAGAGGATGTGCCAAACACTTGGTGTCCGGGGCAAGGCACAGCCCCATGGAACCACCTGAGGCCCACAGCACGCAGAGAAGATGCCAGGCTGCTGATCAGCTGTAGGAGCAGGTAGTGGCACTGCCTTTTTGCCTTTTCAACTCATTGCCTATATTAGGGCTAGATGACTTTACCCTGGCTTAGTTTCCAGGAAGTGCAGTATCCTGCTCCAAGTCACTGCATGCTCAGAAAGCACCTCATAGTGCTGCTCACAAAGGGTCAAAACAGCTCTGGGTTACTTTTGTAAAGCTGCTGCAGCCCGCATTTAGCACAGATCAGTGAAACACGTCCTCCATCCTTTCAGATATTAGGGACATTTGGAGAGCAACAAGGACATTGGGAGAGCAAGAGCATATGGTCAAATCTCGGTGGACCAGACCAGCCAATCACCTCAGCTCAGGTCTTCCCTCCCCAGACTGGTTTTGCACTGCTCTGCTCCTCAAGATCATGGATTCCTTCCCTGTGGTAATCAGCTCTGACACCAACCAAGACAAGGCAAGCTTCAGAGATAACCTGCAGGCTAAAAAAGGTCCAGCACCAAACACTCTAAACAACACAACAGAAATGGCTGTTTCAACACTGGCCCAAACTGAACTTGCTTTTAAATCAGCCAAGTTTTCTTTTTTTCTTTGTGGGTGATAAATGATAAATGTACTACTCTGCTTTTCTCTGCAATGGTGGGGATAAAGTTTGTTATGACAATGCACAACCCCAGATGTCTATCAGTGATTTGTGTTTGAGAGATTACAGATCCTTATCTTGGGGCATTACTTGTAGTAATCAGTCAATTTTGACAGCTAATCTAGAGGTCCATACATATTGTTGCTCAAAGGCTCAGCAGGTATTGCTAAGATCTGTTTTCAGATAACCCAACTATTTACCCACTCTCAAAAGCACATAGGAAAGGATGTGCTTTATCTCTCCACCAGCAGTTAAAGCTAAAGGTGAATGAAGTGCAATTCACAGGCTGGGGGGGCGTGTGGGCCTCCAGTTAAATTCAGAACCAGCTTCATTCCTCGATGTGGCACTGACCACATCCCCAGCCCATACCAACCACAGCCAGCATTATTTATCAAGATGGCGCAACTGCAGGTAAACAGGGACAATTTTCCAATTAAGCTTTATTTCAAGCCTAAGGGACAAACATTGCCATTGCATGACTCTGCTATCTGTGGTATGCTACCTACGCTTCAGCCCCAAACCCACTCAGCCCTAAAGAGTTCAGAGAGTCACACAGAGCATTGTTGGCAAATCCCGAGTTTTATCATCTAACCCTGTGTTGTGCCTTGGGCAATACCCACCAACATTTGTGGGGGCAAACCCTGGTGCTTCAGCAGGCTTGGACCACTATCTCACGACATTTTAGCTGGTTGTGCTGGCACATTTGCTGACAGGTTCACACAAGGGGCCTTTGTGGGTAGGAACAATGAGAGAGGCGTGCATAGCACAGGAAAATGGGTGGTGACCACCAAGGGCTGGAAAAAAGCCTCTTTCAAAGGAAGGTCTTTGAAAACATTCATTACACCCCACCCTGCTATTTTCACTACAATATTTCAGTACATAAAAACAACACAGGGAAAATAAACAGCCCACCCTTCAATATGTTGTAGGTTCTCCAACCCCTGAGAAGAAATCAGCAAGCTATAAAGATGTAGAAATCGTCACCGAAAAAAAGCCATGTAAGAGGCCATCCACCAAAACCTCTCCATACCACCTTTCTTCTCTCATGCATCTCCAGCCACTATGTAAGCTGACTCAAATAGACATCCTAATTTCCAGAGTAAAAAAATTGAAATTTAAAAGCGTATTGGCTAGTAAATACATGACAGCAAGCATTTGCAGGGATTGAAAAGTAAATATATTGACACAATTTAAAGAATTGCTATACAGTCCACTACAATGCATTTCAGCTGTGATGATTTTCCTACCAATTTCAACTAGAACTAGTAAAATACTTCAGATAAAACAGGAGCCAGATAGAAAAGAAGCAATAAATAATCCATAATTAAATGTGTCTCTGAAATCAATAGGCAGTTGTAAACTGGAAGCCAGTCTTTGGAGGCCATGCTCTCACAGAGTCTTGTCTCCATCACAGTCAGCGAGGTTTCCAACAGAGCAAAGATAGAGCAGGTGAAGCCCCTACCCTTGGGAACACAAGAATAGCTCCTTCTCTAGGGCTTTGGGCTGGTCTCTGATGATGCTTTCTACTGCACCCTTACTCCTAAGTTCTGTGTAGAAAGGCAGTGGAGCTCCTACAACAGAAGTTCAGCCTCTTTGTGTCACCTTGTTTCAAGCATGAGGTCTGTGCTGGATGCTCTGAAGACTGCAGTGAGGGCACATGTCAGCCCTAAAACAACATGGTTTGTCTCCTTTAGAGAACATTCAGAACACTCAGCAAAACAGCATTGTCTGTTATTAAGTCATGCTTTGTCCTGCCAAGGTGTCAAATCTTTTAACAATGAAGTTAAGAAAATAGATCTTGCAATAAAATCTTTATTGAATAATGCTGACCCTTCTTCACTTTTTGGACCTTAATCATTTTAACGTACTGTTGGAAATGGTAATGATGGAAATTAATGATTTTTCCTTCTCTATCTTTTGGTGACTTGTAGCCATGCATGGTAAGATGATGGATACCCAGAAAGATAGATTAAACAGCCATTTCTTTGGCAAGCAGGGAATAATAATTCCTGAAAATAACAATACAGATGCTCTAAATTTTGATCATTCCTTGTAACACAGCTTCCTCCACTTCCTGCAACAATGATCAAGCGCAGATTCTGAGGGCCAGGCAACGTTTTTTGCCCTCTGGGGTGTGGGTTTTGTCTGTACAAACATCCCAGGACACGGCTCATTCTTAGCCCCTGCTTTCTTTTCAGAGGGCTGTTATTTTATACAGTAGCTCTTTAATTGTCTCTCTCCTCCTAACCAAGTCATTGGGTAAACTGGAACAGCCATAACTTTGCATTCTGTGAATTTGAGTTCTCATTAGTATTCAAAAGTCTTCTACTAGTTTAAGTCAATAAAAATTGATTAAAAATTGGAGCTGGGGTGAATTTTGATCTTTGCTTACTACAAGGTTAAAAGATTGATTCCAAAGGGTCAGACAACTTCAGCTGCCTGGCCAGAACAGCAGCAGTCATCTCAGCCAAGTTAGGCAATTCCTCTAAATTTACAGCTAAAATCAGAGCATGGAGTGATGTAACCTGGGGGCAATCAGTAACCTCAGAACACACCCCTTCAGCTCCTGGCAAAGTCTTGAGGAGTCCTCTCACTGCTGACCTGCCCCTCCGCACCCACGGTTGTGGCAGAAGCCGGAGGGACATCGAAACTCCAGTACTTGAGGAAGAAACAATTGTGGCCCCTCAACACTCAACTGCAGTATTTCAAATATTTTAAAAATTAAGGCTTGGTTCTGTCGGGAAGGGGCTGCTAGCTCCTCTGACACATCACCCTGAATAATTACTCGCTAAACACTAACTTTCAAAGGGAACTGATATAAAGGCAGCCTGTGTTGTAACACAAAGTAAATAACTGGATGCAGTCTTTCTCTTTGGTGTTTCTTGCTTTATTGCTTCTCTGCTCCAACTGTCTGCTAACTCCTTAAACTGCTACATAGCTATAATAAAAAAATAGTTACTCTGGGAAAAGGAAAAAAATATTATGAATATGAGAAACAGCTAGGAAGCTAGGAAAAATTCTAGGAAAAAAAGGTAGGAAGAAATTCTGTACATATACAAAGGTAATTTCACATGGCCACATTTCTTTATATTTTCTGGGGTTTACTTCAGAACTATACATTAACGTATCAGTATTTTGAGTTATCCCTGTTGGAGCTTTTGTTCTCCTCAAGTTTAAGCTAACAAGGCACATATGCGTATACTGGGCCTGATTCTCATCTCCACCATGGTCTCATCACCCCAACAGGGCAGGAGTCAGCTGTAATACATTCTTTCTATGAAAAACATAGGTACGAAAAACCTCACTTTTTCCAGAAAAGAAACAAGACTTTTTTGTTTCATATGATACCATCTACAGTTGTCAGCTTACTGAACAACACATTACAACCAGGCAGGTCTTGCAGATCTATCAGAACTGTGTATCTGTCAGGGTGTGGTACCTCAATATTCACTGTTTTGATTCTAACCAGACAGCAACCAAATTTCTGACGAGAATGTCCAAGATGCACATGCTGAAATGCATGCAACTGGATCGGTACACACAGAAGTGGCCACAAGAGTTACACAAAACAGATGGCATCTCCCAAGGCAGGGGTGAGGGTGCTCTCATCCCACTAACTACCAACACTGTTTTGTAAACATACTCTGTGCCTCCTTACAGTGGTTCTTGGAAAATAAAATTTTGATTCTTCTCATCCTTTCCCTAAATTATGTAACTTAATCAACTGAACTGCACAATTTCCCAAAACATAACTGCTTTCTCAGAAAAAAAAAATTAAAAAAGGAAAAAAAAATTAAGGGGAAAAAAGAAAAGAAACTGCACTCACTGCCAAAAGTTAGGGTTTTGTTATTAGAAAACACAACTGGGATGGTACAGAGGCCAAAGCTGAGGTAGGCTGAGAAACAGCTGTAGCACCACCACCACCAAAGTGCAGGGGAGGGCTGAGGCAGGCGCAGAGAGAGCACCACGTACACATGTTGATACAAGCTGAATCCAAAAGGGAACATCGCTTCTTGTGCTAATGTATTCTTTTGAACTGTGTGTGTCTGCCAGTGCAGTTAGCTACCTTTGTACAGAACATGCTGCTGTGGCCAAGGGTAGTTATAAAAATATATTTACCCCTTCACAGACAGCAAAATAAAAAAGTCCTTTAATACAGAACATGAATAAATATTTAACTATTTTACTAGAACAGCTTTATGCTACTCTGAAATACATTTAAGACTAAGGCATATGGAAAACAAGAGTCATAATTAAAGAGCAAGGCATAGTACATCTAATGGAGTCAATCTAAGTTGTACAAACTTGATTTAACATAGTTTTTAGTCAATGGTACATTTATAAAATAACAAGTCATGGAGAAATACACTTCATGTACATACTATTACATATTTTTAAAACATTTAAAAGCCATTTTATTCATGATTGTATATAACAATAGCCTATATAAACTTTTCTCTCTTGTTCTTATTATCATTTTCTCACACAGATAATGGACTTCTACCAATTTCTGTTCATTTTGAAAAAACCTTGAAAACATTGGGAAAAATCTTCAAGGACTGTAAGACAACAGCCACTACCAGAAACCAGAACAAACCCATGTGGATGAACCTTTCAACCACAGTTTCTCCACTTAAGAGGAAATCAGTATCTCAGATCACTAAGAATCAAACAGGTGATTTTCATGACTGATACTAAATAAAGTTTCATTATCTACCAATAAATGTTTACCACAGCTGAGAAGAGGTTGTTGGCTTTAACCATCAAAAGCCTGACACAACCTTTTTAAAAACACAGTGGACAAAATCAATCCACCATGCAAGAAACAAGAGGCTCTCCTCTATCTGCTATACTTTGAATTAAGCTCCAACTCACAGTGAGGTAGGGCGTAGGTCTGTGCCTCTGCAGACACAGGGATTTTGTTCATTGTGATTACAGCATGTTTTATTAAAAACCTGAATGAAGATTTGTTTCCCTGAAGCTCTACCTTGCTAACAGCTCTGGGAGAAGGATGAATGACAGCGTCAAACCTCATCAGCCCAGAAAAGAAGAATGCCAACAACTTGTCTAACCTGTAGATCAGAGGTTGCAGGATTCACTTGAATTACTACAATTTGAATCTGAGTGTTTCTTTAAAACAACAATCTGACCAACTTAAGCAACTTTCAAGGATGGAGAACAAAAGCCAACCCACTGCAACATTTAGAAAGTTGCTCTACTGGTCAGTCACCTTCACTGTCAAAATATTTGTACAGATTTTCTTTTTCCTCCATTATAATTAATTTCTTACTGCCTATTTTTAAAGGCCTGAAGTTATTTTGGGGATATAGGTGTACCAACCACTTCACTTTCAGTCTCTGTTTCATACTCTGAAAAATTTCCTAACCAACAGGTCTTGCATCACTGCTATGTTCTGTTCAGAAACTAGGTGCAAATTCAAACCAAACATTTAACATGAGAAAACATCAGGCAAAGCAGGAAAGAGCGAAGAATTACAAAGTCGAGTTTGGCCAGAGGGGAGAGGAGAGACAGAAACAAGCAAGATAAGCTGTGGGGTTTAGGGAGACAAAAACCACACACACACACACAAACACCCCCCACCCCAGTTCCCAGAAAATCCAGTGTTTGCCCCTGGTGAATGCTGTTTGCCCTTCTGCCTTCCACAGGCAGCAGCCACAGCAAGTCACTCCTCAGGTGCTTTCAGAGTCTCTGCTCGCTCGTACTCACCGTCAGCCCTCGCTATGCCGGGCACAAACATTTCTACAGACGGATTGCTCTGGACAGCAAAAACCAAAGAGTGGCTCCAGGCTGCAGCTGCAAAGCCTGTTTCTGTGACCTCTCCCTCCCCAGTGTTTACATGGGAAGGATGGAATGCCATAGAGCATACCCTCTGATGTACAGTTGACTAAAACAGCTTTGCAAAGCCAGTCTCAAAACATGTCTTTCCCACGTTTTTGGGAGCTGCAGCTATTTAAATGATCATCTTGAAATATTAAACTCCTCACTTCCTCAATTTAGCATTAAAAACAAAACAGCAATAAAATGACTGGGAAAAACATCCTTGACATGAGATGTCCCCTGTCTAACCCATCTGACCCCTGCTCAGAGCAGAGATCCAGAAATGACACTCATCCCTACGCACAAATAGGGAACCCAACGAGATGAAGGACAGCAAAAACCATCTGAAACTGCATCCAAACAACAGTACTTGTGGTACACAAAGGAAGAGGACACAGTAGGCACATAAGAGAGTTCAGGATGAAGGACTAGCCTGTGATACTACAAAGGCAAGCTCTCCCCTCCAAAGTGTTTCTCTGGGGAATCACATCACACTTGTCCCTGGGATCAATTCTTACCTCAGCACAGTAACTTAAATGGAGTTATCCTGAATTGCACCAATGGGAGACTGGAACACAATTCTTCAAAATAACTTTTATTTTATGTTTTCTTGTGTTGTGTTAATGTCAATAAACAGGAAATACTCTGCTCTCAGACTCTCCTGGGACATGTCACACTCCTTACACCAGATCGACTATTAAGAAGAAATGACTGTTCAGCATGGGAAGGAACATCTAAATATCCACATCAGCTCTGTTATTTGGCTGCCAAGAAAGAAGGATAAAGACTTAAAAGAGAAAGTAGGTAGAAACAACAGTTTTGGGTAAAGTTTAAACAAAACAAGGGCTCTGCAAAGGAAAAAAGTAACTCCTGCTATAAGTCTATTACAGAAAACAATAGGAGCTTCACATAATTCCAGAGGCCAAGAGAGAATGAATCTCTAACTAGTCTGTGATATAGCATTTCCAGTGCCTCAATACAAATCTATTTCATTAGAGAAAAAGAAAATACTGAGGAGCATTTAAAATAAATACCACATAAAAACCCCAAGAAAACCACAGAAGTTCATTAAATGATGTTCTCTTCCACACAGAAGCCCGAAACATGGAGAGAACTGGAAACCAGATTTTTATCAAACCATCTCTGGAGGAAGTAGATAACACAATTCAGAAAATGGGATAAAGATTTGGGAGTGCCGTCAGCAGATTTAGGGAGAGGAAAGGGAAAGCGCACAACCAAAAAAAAAAAAATCCCATGAGTGTAGAAAGACTTCAAGAATATGGAAAACATTTCCAAGTGCAGACCTAGAATTAGATAAAGAGAGGAGTCAAGAACTTTTCACCCTAAGTGTCTTGCTTCACAGAGGGGAAAAGGTGCAGGTGTGCCTGAAATACAGGAACATCTGGACTTTGTTAAGTCTTAGTTATGCAAGCACTGATCATCTTAATTAACCAGGCTTTGAGAACTGTCAGGAGGACAAAGATTAATTCTGTTTAACTCCATGAATAACACTTTTTAAGAACAAAAGGGCTCAGCCTGTGTAGTAGCTTCATCAAGAAAGATACACTTCTTGTTCCCACAGGGAATACAGTAGAGGAACAGATACTGCATAAAAATTTTAAAGGAAAGATAAAAATGCACCTTCTATTAAGCAGTACCTTCATACAAACATACATGACTGCAACTGTGCAGATACAACTCAGTCCTCAAAAAAACACCAAACCAACCCCACAACCCAAGAAACTAAAACTAGAATAAACCTTACGTCAGGACCTATTTTCTGTACGCTCAAGTATTTTTTTCCCATGCTTCTGCTCCCGAGCTTGCTGTATCCTCAGCCATGGCAAGTTCCCATGGCTATTTGCTCAGTGAGCCCCATGCTATCCCTTGCACATGCAAGACCACTGCCAGGCCTCCTCAGAAAAGTAAATGCTCCCCTAGTGAGAACACCTGGCCTGTGAAGCAGAGTCCATTTCATCCACTGAAAAGCCTTTTCCAATTTGGCCTGTGTGAACTTCTTTTCAAGGCTGTCTGCCCAAATATCTCAGGTCTTACATGCTTTATCCCTGGTCCAACTGCTAACCTAAACTATCTAAATTGGCTGATTTTCTAGTGCGCTTCTGGCACTCACATCATAGGCCAGGAGGAGTTGAGAGTTGAGCCCTTGTGTCCTCCTCCCTGAAAGTGGATTGAAAGATCAAACTAGAGCTTAGTCTAAGACTAGCTGTCCTGAGGATTTAATTCTGCATTTCCATCTGTATTTTACATTGAGTTTTCACCAGAGATATTATTTTCCTATTTCCTTTCATGCTACTGTTTCAGTAGTTTTGGGAGCTACCTTTCTATTTCACTCTGTCATCAGGGAACTGGGAACCATTTTCTGCAGTGAAACTGCTTTGTCCAACATCCATTCATACCTACAGACAACAAACAAGTAAGTAAATACAATGAACAGCAGAGCTTCCCCTGTATCTACTTGGACATTGGCATTCACGCTCCGGCCGCGGTTTCTAAACGTGCATCAGTTTTGCTACCCCAGTTTGTTCTCTGCTGTTTCTGTTAGCCAGGTGTAAATGCAGTGCCAACACATTACACTGCTTGCTTATCCAGCTGTGGTAATTCAGCTTTGATGTTACTCAAAGTTTAACTTCACTGAAGTTGTGTTTAACACGCCATGAACAGAATCACCTTGTGCATCACATCCTGCCTGCCTGTTGGAAGCCAGAGTACACCTGGTACTCCACACTGCAGGCAGACCTCTGCCACCATACCTTCAGGTGATTGCCCTAAATTTGCATTTATATCAGTCAACTAGAATTTAGGGTGTCTTCCAGTATGGTATTGCTACTATAACCATTATATTGCTATATAAATATTATGCCACTAAGTTCATCTTTGGAGGCAACTCTCACATATTTGACCAGTATTGACAAAGATGAATTCAATTACTTTCTCTGCCATAAACACATTTTTAATAGTACACTACCCTTTTTTTCTAAACACTTTGAAGCTGCAGAGGGAATAAAGCATTACCCACAGAATAGGCATAATACATAGGCAATGTTCAAAGTATTATTAGATTATACATTTTTAAAAACAGCGTCAGCCACAATAAATGCTAAGGCACTACAGTACAATACAGACCCATATCGCTTACAAGATTAACACAAAGGTTTCTGTCAGATAAAAGTACTTTAGAAAGTTCATATGTCTGATATTTTCTCCTACATTACACATGAAAATATTGAGACATTAATGCATAATAAAACATTAAAACAATAGTATCTTTGCACATTGTATTAGCCTAGGCCAGTAAGGAATTATCTGACCAACACCAGCAAGACTGTTTGCTCTGGCTAATAATCTGCACAGCTACAGCTACATGAAAAGACTACCCCTAGGTTTTCAGGTGCTGCTGTCTTAGTTTTTAGGGCAGGGAGAGGGAGTTCATATACTTTACAGATTGCCTGGACCAACAAGACCCAGCCTTCCCAAGGATTACACTCCTTGCAGTCATACAGCAAAACAAAACTTGACAGCAGTAAGTGGAGAAGGAGCTGGAGAAAGGGCAGGTATTTTGAAGGATGGTCAGGAGAAAGTAATTTAGGAATGTGAGAGGGTAACTGTCCTTGACATTTGCAAACTGGCAAGCGCTGTACAGCAGTGTCCAGGCTGCCACTATAAAATACTTTAAGTACTGCAGCTAGAGTTTAGCAATGGTTCCCTATTTGGTCACTCAGAACTCAGTGTCTTTAAATAAATACTTTTACAAACTACAAATGTACTGATGAGAATGTTCAGCTTTTGCAAGAGACCGAACATCCTTCAAATACCCTGTGGCTAATGTTCTACCCTGGACACTAGCTACCCATCATCAGCATAGTAAGAAGCCCAAGCATTTAAAAAATGATGAGAGGTAAGTCTGGTTTACAAGAAAATGATTAAAATTTAAATGTTTGTGCATGTGTGTGCACATTCATATATGTACACATTTGAATCACCATGCATGCACAAACACTTGGGGCTCAGAAGCCTTTGCCTTCCTATTTCTGAATTTTTGTAAGCAACTGGGACACAATTTCAAGCTTCTCTGTCTTAAAACATTAAATAAAAAAAAAAAAAAGAAAAAGACACAGACATGCAGAGAGATAGAAAGGAAAGTATGTGTCTCACACCTAAACATCAAGAATGAAGACCTTCACAGTAACTGTTGTGTAAATCATGGTAGGAGCTACCAGTGCTGCAATGATAGAAATAATTTTCTCAGTTTTTGTCATTACCAAACACATTCCTCCAGGTGGGATGGATAAAATTATACTGATAACCACACTTCAAACTGTGCACAAACTTTGACTTGGCAATACTGTAGTGCAGAAAAAGAAGGGGGAAAAGTAGTAGTTATCTCTCAGAAACTTACCAATGCCAGGATTTATATACCCATAATTTTATTGCCTGAAGCCTCTACTGAAAAGGCCCTTCCTCACACGGGAAGGGGGAGAAGACAATAAAAACCAGAGGACAGAAGTAGGTTACAAGTAACCATTATCCATTTAAACTGCTAATGGCAAGCTCTGTTGTTATATTTTTATCAATCCTTTTCTGCAAATTACTTTTATCAGTGATAATTTAGCTTTTATTTCATTATCTGGCAAAGCAGACAAAAGGAAAACAGATTTGTTTTACAACAGCTCCAGCACTTGCTCTGTCCATTAACATTGACAGACGAAGGTAAATTAAAGCTCTTAGACCACATTTTCAGCATATGTGGCACTGAGGTCTCTGTTTCTAACCAATATGTGTTTCTAAAGGAGAACAGATTTCATGCTAATGCTTTTATTCTCTCCATGTAGTTAATGCAAGTTTTTGTATTTTCATTTTCATATTTTTTCTCCATTCAGTTCTATGTGCTCCCATAAACATCTCAGAACAATCAGGGAGAATCAACATTTTAAACAAGAAAAATACTACATTTCAGTCATCTGAAGAGTGAAATAGCACTTCCCCTCCTTGCAGTTTTCTTAAGACCACAAAACCACAAAGAAGTCGTGCTTGATTAAAATAATAAATATGCATAAAGAGCCCTTGGAGGACTTTATTTTGCTCCAATGCTCCTCTTCATCCTTTTTTTAGCAATGTTTTCAGCTATTCTACTTACTTCAGTAGAGGTAAACAGATTGCTTTATAACTTTCATCTAAAATAATAAACTTATTTATAGAAGCTAATGTAGCAAGCCAGCTGTTCTGGGCAAACAGTGGGCTCTCCATTTAAACGATAGTTTAATGGCTTTGATTACAAACAATTTTTCAAGAAAAATAGCAAAATATTATTGACTGCTCTAAAAATGCAAGTAATTAGTAATAACCCTTCTAGCTATATAATACAGTCACTTCTACTCTTTCATGAAATAGCCTTTCACTTGGATTTAACAAAAAAGCCGTATTAGAAAACCAGAATTTCAAAGTCTGAGCTGACAGCCATGTATTCTGGCTTTCTCTAAAGACTACTTGTGTCACCATTAAAAAAATATATATTCTTTAATTTTAGATATTTGGGATAGTTCTAATTTGTGATATACAACCCACATAAAAGGGCTCATTCTCAAAGGCAATAAATAATGTCATTACCAGTTGTTCAGTCTGAAATTGCTGCCATAACCCAAGCACAAATACTTATTAACATATAATGCAAAATTAAAAGCTAGTAACAAAGGATTTCAAAGAAAGAATATTCTACATTGTAGAAGCAAAATGAGAGTTCTGCTACCATAATTTCTTTATTGACTGTTCAGGTTTGTGACAGATTACCCCAATATTGTCAAATGTCTTTTCATTTTCTAATAAACTCCTCGTTTTTCTCAGAATAAGATTTTTTAAAGCCTCAGATAAATTTAATTTAGTTTTTATGTTCCTTCAGCAAACATTACATGACAAATTACAAACAAATGTTACTGCTGGGGCAGGTCACATTGATGAAAATAGATTAATATTAAAGCACATGGAAATTTGGAAGAGCAAGAATATACTTCTTGGACTTCCACCAAGGCAATTTTAAAGCACAAACATGAATATAATTTAATCATTTCCTTACAAGCAGCCTTCACTAAGGGCTCCCAAAGAAATGACAAAAATGAAGTGTCAGAGTGTGTATTTTAAGAGGACCTTTACTGAGATGGGGGAGGAGGAAGAACATGGTAGTTGAATATTTTTAACCTGCTTTCCAGAGATGAGTCTAAATCAAGCTCTTACGAATCTTCCCTGTCATAACCCACTGCAGAGGTCAAAGGTTGAAGCTTTCCCAGAGGTTCACTGTGCATAACAAACAGTAAAAGTTCCTTAAATTCAGTTTATATATAACAGCAAAAGTGCTGTGGCCAGTGACATCCCATACCCATGCAGTCCCGTTAGTGCTGCACAGGGCATGAGCAGGGCAGGCAAAAGCACAAAATGGCCACATTTTCAGCTAGTACCAGTACTCCTGTCTGCACAAGTTACTGCTCTTGCACCCTTTAAAATGTGATCTGAAAGGATGACAAAACCAAACCCTTCCTGCAGATATGAGACATATTTTGCTATAAATACTGTATTTTTTCTCTAATGTGTTATGATTATTTGTGAACTATATTAAGCTTTACAAAGGGACTAGGGGGTGCTCAGAGGGTTTTTTTTCTGTTTGTTTTGAGCAGAGATTCAGTGAATAATTTTGAGTAATTTGAGATTGTGAGCTCTGCAAACTGGATTGGAGCAGCAAGTTCAATATCCTGCAGCTAACCTGGGGGACACCTGGTGGGAGCTTGGCCACTCAGCCAGAGCTGAAGCTCTTGGCCCTTGTGTGAGGCACCTGACCTGTATGCTATTTCATGTCTATAATTTATCTTCAAACAACATCAGGGGAATTGGTAGGAGAGGGAAGGCTGCTGGATGTCTGTGCTGAACTGTCTAGGAACCTGCCATTCCAATTGCACTCAGGACTCACTCTTCTAACAGCGTCTCCAATCAACCAATAAAATAAAATCAAAATAAAAAAAACCAAACAAACAAACTCCCTACAAAACACTTTTCCTTGAACTTTCTGAAACACTTAAAAAAATAAAAGAGTCAACATAATGGTGGTGGTTCCAGAAGAGGCTATCAGCACGATCAAAAAGGCAAAGAGAAACTACTGAGTTTCACGAGACATTGTCATCATCAGCAAGCTCGACATGAGGAGGTTTCTTCTGCCCCAAGCTGTTCATACAGCACTGGGGAGGAACAAAGGGACATTAATGATGCTGTTGCACGTACTGCACAGCCTGACCAGCATCAGACAAGTGCTGAGGAGCCTGAGGCTGCCAGTCTCTTGCTCCACCAGGTGCCCTGTCTACAGCCACCTGTCTACAGCAACATCTGCTGCAGGCTCTGCAGAAGGCAGCGCCAAATACCTGGAGAGAGCTGTTTTCACAACATGCTGCCAGTGAGAATTCAGCTTCAGCTGGTTTGTGAATACAGCTGATACCCATAAACCTACCTTTTTCACACTCAGGTGATCTTTGACATTACCATGCCCTGCAAATATCTACAACTTGTTTGGCACATGATGTTTCAAAAACAAGAACAGCTTTGTAATTATGGTTTTGCTTTGTATGTAAGTAGTGGCAACCACAAAATATATTTAAGGCAATTTGCTGTATATGCAATTCTATCAAGCACATAAACATCCCTCTCCTAAACAGAGCATATTTGCCTTCATTAACCATCCTGGTGCCCCCCCAGCTTTTTGGAGGACACATAACCGTCTCCTCTCTTTGTCACTCCCTGCCTACACTAGCACTCTCCTGTCTGTCAGTGCCTCACTCCTTCTCCTTTGACATCTCAAGTCTCCACCACAGAATTTATACTTTTTAAATAGTAACATATGTATAGAAGACTTCCAGCATCTGCATATACTAAGTGCCTTCAATTCCTCAGTTAAGTCACCCTACAGGAAACAAATGCAAATTAATGCCTTCCAGACATAAGGCACGGTCCTGGGGACCTTGTTATTAAATCATTAACCTTTGCCTTTCATTTTACCTATGTTTTCAGTATTCAAATGTTGCTTGAAATAGACAACCTTAGTATTTCCCCATGCTGCAATTTGTTACCAAGTGCTTCACTCCAATGATTGAACAGTGACAAACAAATGAGAGTACCAGTTCTCAAGCAACAAGAAAGCAGTTCAATAATTACTGCAAAAGTTAACAACAGCGTCCCCATAAAACCTTGCAAAAATCTGTTTATCATTCCTATGCAATCCCTAAACCAAGATTTTCAAAGAGCCCTAAATACCATTTTCTCTGCCTCCAAGGCAATAGCTCTGCACCCTACTGATGCTCCACCTTATCAGAAGATGATGCTAACCATGGTTGGTATCTTATCTCTGTAATCCCCCAGAGGTAGGCCAAGGCTAGGGTTGTGCTACGGGTATGTAAAAATGTGCTTTGCTGTGGAAAAAAATACATATAAATTGGTGAAAAGCCTGAATAATTGGTATGTAATAATTATGGTTGCTAGTACTAAATGGTTGTTTTCCTGACCAAAA
>VZRX01001240.1:183348-201652 GCA_013398075.1 Notiomystis cincta
AAAAAAAAAAGGCAAAATAATTTCATAAGAGCCCTTATCTATTAAACATCAGAGCAAAAGTTGGTTCATACATATATTAACATATTAGATATACAACGATGACATGTCTGGTCAAAAAGCATGTATGGCTACTGAAATCACTGGGAGGGGGTTTTGCTGTTGATTTGGATAGTGTGAAGTAAAGCTGGTTTGCCCCCTCATCAAACCTTTCTGTCCTCTTGGTGTACACTTGCCTACAGAGGAATACACAGAAATATCCCCAGCAGGCAAGGTAAGAGGTTGATGTAGCCCAGCATTTTCCCATCAGCCCACTTCAATCAGCAGACACTTCAAGAAGGACACAGAAAGCAGAGATGCTTCCCCAAAACATTCTCCTAGTCTCCTTGCCTCTCAGCCTTCCCCTGAACACTGACCCCAAGAAAGTCAGTTCAAACTTCCAGCAGTGGCTATGGGTGCTTTTGGTGATGGAAGCCCAGCACAGAGCCAAACCTTAGCAGAACCCTTTGAAAATACTGCTGTGGTGAGGCAGCATGACACTCAAGAGCTGAGCTGCTCATCAGCCTGCACAGCTCATGGTCTTGTCCTGCCAGCCCTCCGTCTGGGCCAGCAACCTACAGCAGCCTCCTCGGGAGAGAGCCACGCTGCTGAACAGAGCTCCCTCCGCAGGAAGGGCAGAGCCCCTCGGTTCCTTCCCAGCACCGGTGCTGCAAACGCCACCTCCACCCAAAATTCAACCTCACCGAGCCTGCAGGGGCTCTAGTAACAGCAGAAGAAAAGTGTGCCTCTTGTCCTCTGTTACAGCTCCCTTTGCATTAAGCTCTTCTTTCAAGAATGTTCCCATACTTATTAAAGTAAACAAAAAAAATTTGGGAGGGTTTCCTATTTAGAGAAACTGAAGTGTGAACACTAAGTAAGATGTCATTGTTCTTTCCAGGACTTCTGTGTTAACGTTTTGAAAAGGTGCATTTTTATAATTTTTATTGCACAGCCCCACATCCCCATCATAACCTGATGCTTTGAAAAACTCAGAAAAACCAATACACCATAAGCAACAGTTAACATTTACTATTCCCTTCTGCTTGGTCTCACATATCTGTCAACCAGGCACCTTTTCAGATCTCTATTTTATGTAGTATGGCTAAGACTATACTTCCTCACCATAGCATATGCTGGGTTTTAATGTTAATTTTACTGTTCTTTCATTTCACTTTTTCAAACCACATCCATTTAAGCTTTTTAAGCATACTTAAACATACAAATCTACTAATTGTTGTTATTAGACCCATCCTCTAAGAGGCTAAGTATACTGAATTACTACATCAGGCAGGAAGAGAAGCTCTTCCAAAACTCCTGAGGTTCTCAGTACTTAATGAGACTGGATTTTATAATATACATTAAAATTGTTGTTACACACCTACAGCATTCCCTCATGTGCACAGGTCCCTAATGACAGCATACAACTTACAATGTATGACACATGGCGTGTTCTGCTGTAATGTCACAAGGTTGGCTTTCCCTGCTGACAGACTACAGCCTCTGGGCAAATGCCTAGAAAACTTTAAATTATAAGAATAAACCAAAATAAATATCTGCAACTCTCTCTCTCAACAGCAGTACCTGTATGAGAAGTCTCTCATTCCCCCCTGCACACTACCTGTGAAACAGGTTCACAGGTGTTGCCACTTTGCCAGCTGCAGCATACAGCTCACAAAAAGCACTCCAATGGGTTTTGGCACTGAGAGCATAGCTGCTTTAGTCTGTCTCCAGTTAGCCTTTATACAGACTCTTCCCTAGCTGAGAAGTTTGTTTCTGCTCCTGTAAAAGTTCAGCCTGAGAAACACTGAGCAAGCTCTTCAGCATGCAGGTTGAAGATACTGGGTGTTAGGGGAGCTGCTCCCTTCTGCCTTTATCTGCGAGCACAGGCATTTTGCAGTGTGTATCTGCCCCAACACATCCTTCAAAGGAGAGCAGTATCTCCGTGCGCCGAGAGCCGAGTGACGGAGGCTGCTGTACCCCCAGAGATACCTATCACCCCTCTCCTGCAGCAGGACACGCTGGATGGGCCATTGGTGTCCTTAACAGGAGCCTGCAGGGAGCTGCAGACGCAGCCGTGTCCCAGGCGCAAGGGACACAGGGTGTTCCCCAGCTCCGAAAGCAGATTAACGCGCGCAGCCACGCGCGTGTTTACTCGACTGAGCCCCGTGCTTAGACATGTACACAAGTGAACAGTCCTGAGCTGTTTACTGGGACAAAGCTCCCACTGAATGCAGCAGGAATCTGTCTGCCTGTACAGATGAGGATTCAGCCCTCAAACTTTCTGCAGTGCCCACTTGCACATTTCTAAAGCACTGAAGAAAAAAAGAAAAGCGAACATGCCCATGTGACCGTGGATCTCTCCAACACTTGGCTACATTTGGATTCAGAGACCATGCCTGCCTTTTTAACACTGCCAGAAGAAGGACTAAGGCTCAGCCCATCTTTTTTGAAGTAGAGATTCTAAATCTTGTTATTCTATATGCTGAGTAAATTTCTAGCTCTGAATTTATAAGGCAAAACAATTTTTCTGAAATCACTTAAAAAGATTTACACAGGAGGAACATATACTTACTAAAAGAAATGGACTGTCAGGTCCTAAAATATCTCTCTAACTGCTTTCACTTGGAGAGAAAATCCATCTTTATTGACAGTGAACTGTGTTCTCCAGCTGGCTGAGCAGTGCTCAGCCCAACACTTTTTGCAATTCTTATGCTTCTTCCCCAAACTTAGGGCCAACTCCAGCATCAGTCTACTTCTACCATAAAATTCATATTTGTATGGCTTTTCCAGGACTCCCCACCCACCACTGAGGAGCAAGTTTGTTGCTTTTCTCCATCATTGGTCAAAACTTGTTGAGATCAACCTGGTTTATTTGGCAACCATGCTGCTAGAGCTGTTTGGTCAAGCCATACCAGGACTTTTGGCTTTGCATCCACCTGTCAAAAATGCAGTATATGTAATACACACCCCCAGGAAGTGCTGGTATTCCCAATAGTACAAAATGGTTTGCTAGGTGTCAGCAGTATTACCACTCTATTACTCTGGCAATTCTCCTAGCATGGTATTAGCTGGACCGTAGCCATTAAAATGTTGATCCTAAGAATACGAGGTAATAAACCACTTTTAAGTGACCAGGAAAGATGCCTCATAACACACATTAAGCAGTAAAAGTTTATTTTCCATTAAATTAATCAGATTAAAAGACAGTGTTGCAAGAAGTCATGTGTAGGCAGCATGACTTTTTCTATGTCAAAGTTACTATGACAACTGGGTAACCTGGATTAATGGAAAAGATGATGGTATGAGACAATTTAAACAGAATCTCACATAACTGTGATGACTAAGTCAATTCTAATGTTTTCCCTTAAAATGATTCTTCTGTTTCTTCAAAGCAGATAGTATTTAACTGGAAGATCATCCATGACCTAGGAACTATAACAGAAAAAATCAGTACAGTCTATTGAGTAAGTTTACAAACATACTGAAGTGACTATTTTGTCATCTCTACTCTTCAGCTTTCCAAAGACATGCCAGGAACAGGTTTGCCAAAGAACATGAGTAACAGTTTGAAAACTGTTTAAACTGTGTAGAAAGTGTCAAGTTAGACAAATATCTTTCTGAAAATGAGTTACTGACAAAGCTCTGTAAGTACACACAGTTTTCTACATATAACTACATGTGCAAACACATTATTTAGAAAATAATCAGCATAAATGCAGTGGCATGGCACAAGCTGCTATGAAATACACTTTCAAAGCATATAAAAATAATATAGCTAGCCTATGGCAAACATTATTAAATACACTTCCTTCAACAGTAGTGCAAAACTAGTGCATATTTTAACCACAGACAATTGCAGAAACAACTCATGTGGAAGCATTAAAAATCATCAGCATGAAAATACTGTTTTCTGAAACTCCTTCCTGAAATTCCTATCGTTGTCTTTAACACTGGATTCCTGGAGCAGGTTTCCACAGCAAATATAAGGACTTTTAACCGCGGGGCTATTAGCAACACCAAGAATTTCGGAGCGCTCTGAAAAGGCGCTTTCGTTGGGTGCTGCCTCCCCCATCCCTAATTAGCGCCTGTGTTCGTTACAGGACGCAGAGCAAACGCATTTCCAAGGTGCAGCCGATCTGAGGTCGTTCCTCACACTTATCTCGTCCCAGGGCTGCGGCAGCCAACTTCACTGCCCTCAGACCTGTCGGCACTGACTCGCGCCCCCGCTGCCGGCCGGTCCCCGTGGAAGGGCGCTTCCATTGGCGTCACCACTGGGACGCCTCCTGCCACTGACATGGCTCGGCCGCACGTTTGCAGGACTGGCCTTTTAAAAAGTCGGCCGTACAGACTGGGCAGTGACCAGAATGAGCCGCAGTTATACAAGAAGCAAGGAAATATTATGCAAGACCACAGGAAGTCAGAGGAGACAGCATTCTGGGCAGGCCTGGCAAGGAGTCTGTGTGAACTTCAGCTAACAAGCAAAGCTCGGTCATTGGCGCCAAATTCAGCAGAGAACATTCCCAGTGCTGCAAAGGATAACACTCCCCATGCTTTTGCCAGTGGGCTGCGTTCCAGGACGCCATGTACCTGATGAAATGCAGATAAACCCGGGTCTTACTTTTCGCCAAGTTTTCACTTATTTTTAAAATTTAAGGCATATTTTGGTCCAGCATTTTTTAGAAGTGGCAAATGGTTTATTTTCATGGCTTTGCTAATAGATCACTTGCTCTTACACTCCCTGTAATTTCAACTACAATAAGTGACCTACAAAGAAAACGTTTGGCAGAAGCCTCACATTTTCCACGCATCTTGCCCATCTCTACCTCAAGGCTCTCTGCTAATAGGATATGTGAGATTATGGATTCCTTTTCCCTTGGCATTTTGGAATGATCTCTGAAAATACACTGGGTGCAAAAGGATGACACCTACCTTGCACATAACTATACTATTTTAGTCTGCCTCAATGTCAAAAGTAATTGTTTTGGAGGTCGGGTTTTTTGGTTTTGGGTTTTTTTTTTCATTTTTGAAAACTACCTTACACAGGTCCTAATTGGAGAAGACACCCATTAAAATGCAGCAAACTTGATTTCCCAAATGACTGAAAAATTGGCCCTAATTTGGTAAACATTAATCGTCTAGCAATACACGAGGTATTGCTATTCAGAGAGGTTTTATGCTTTGTTCCTGGATTCACCTTTAAAACATCAGTGATAAAATGCTGGAGGTGGAAATCCAGTTTTAGGTTCACACACACACACTGCCAAATAAGAAGCACAGCATGCAAAGCCTTACACAACCCAAAACAATTACCAATTGTGATGAGAGTAGACAAAGCGTTCTCAAGAGAATCTATTTTATGTTTGTAATCACCCTCAAAAAACACACAATAGCACTCTCCTTCCAGCAAATACATAATACAAACAAAAACCAAACAGTAGTACTGCCTCGACTGGGGGAAGTAGTTCTGAGAAGTGTAAGAGATCTTCAGTAGATACTGACTGCCAAAGCCAATGAACAAATTTTAAACGTTTTCATCATTACCTTTGCTTTTGGGAACAACAAACATACGCAACTCTTAACAGGAGATTCCCGCCTTCAACACGGTTTGCACATGAAAAGGTTCCCATAACCTACTGCTTTTGCAAAAATAATTAAACAAGCACTGCAACAACACAGGAAAGTGAAAATGTTAGTGGTGACAATGCCTTCATTGTTACTGCCAGTATAACAATGCCCAAAATTAATCATAACCCTGAAAATCAACACCAACGCACACAGAGTTGGGCCTCTCCAACCAAAACAGATCTTTCTACAGCCGGATCCAGAGTTAGAGCTGTTGAGGAGTGCAGCTGTTTCTCCAGTTGAAGTCAGAGATTCCTGTCCAGCAGAAACAAGTCTAGCTGCACTCCTCAAGGCCTGAGTGAAGTATACATTGGTGGTTTTAATGTGGCCAGCCTACAATAGCTCACAGTATTGAGAGTTAGTATTAATCATAGCTGCACAGCAGTTTCTTCATCCAAAACCAGTACGGTCTAACTACACTGAAACACTCGGAAACGCCCAGAGTAAGGAACTGCATTTTATCTGTATCTATTTCTGTCAAATAGCAAGGCAAATATCTCACAGTAAGTTTTTAAAACACCACAAGGGTTAACTAGTGAACCACGCTACAAAAGCAACAAGCTGTTGTGCCAACAAGGGCGCTAGCAAAAACACATTTCTCCAGATTCTACGGACTTCTGGTGGATCCTGGAACCTGAGGCATAGCAAGCTGCAAGCATGTAGCTGGCTGGCACCTGGACTTCTTCAGCCATAGGAAGTCTTTCCTGTCTACAAGGAAATGCACCACTTGTGGCTGCAACTTCTCCCTGTAGCCATTACAACACCTACTCCCAGGTATTTAATATCCTTGAGATCTTTACAGCTCTATCAGAAATGGAGATAGACACACTATAACTATGTAAACTTTGATTCCTTCAGGAAACAAGCTAGAAGGGGATAATTTATCTAATCACTCTGTCATCATCTATTAAAATTTCTTTTGATTTCCAAATAGTTCACTGAGCCATAATCCTTCTCCAAATTTCCTATATGCAATTCATATTCAGCTACAGCAAACTATAATATACCTACAACCACAAGCACAATAAAGTATTTACTTCCTCTGAGGTGGAGGGGGAGATGTTTTGACTCTCAATGGCAAGTACTAGGTTGAGGCCTTCTCTTTATTTTCCTTCAATGATTTCATATTCCACAGCTTCACTAAAACATCTCCTGGTACGTGGGCAAACAGAGTGCACTGAAATACATTTGCCCTCCAAATATTCCTTCTTACAAGTGTAAATCAGAACTGTCTTCCTATACAAGTAACAATATAAGAGTAGCTGCTTGTTTTACTTTCCTCATACCTTACAAAGGTATTTCATTTGCTTAATCCACCAGCTAAGACCCTAAGTGAAATGACCATGAAACCCTCTTTTAAGAGGGATGAAAGTTTATATCACACACAGTTGACATTTTATTTTCCTCAATGGTATTTTAACAAAATAGAGGTCTGAGGCAGGAACTGAACACCATTTTGAGAAAAGTTCTAGATATTATGGACATGATTTTTTTTTTTGGTACAAAAGCCAGAGCACTCCAACTGTTATTAAGATACAAAGAGAAGCATAGGAAACCAAATCAACAGGAGCATACAGCTCAACAAATGACTCAGTAGGCGCTTTCCATGGCTGTAACCTACTCAAAATGCAATATAACATGAAATCATTTTATATTTGCACTGTATTCATCACATGACTCCCTCTGAAGGAATGCTCTGTAATGACTTCACGTTGGCAGTGTTTATTCTTAAAAGGTTTTAACAGGTCAGTTGGCAGGCGTTCCTTCTCTTTCAGCTCTGCCTTTAGGTGGACTTCTGGTCCACGTAAGCCATCATTGCACCCAAAATCCCTACTGTGACCTGCAATGCAGACTTTGCTCCCTGCTCATTTTTTTCCCCAGGTTAGAAGAGTTCTGAAAAGTCTCTATTTGAATAAGCACCATTTGCTGTAATTTGCTTGCTTTAAAATACTTTTTAAAAGTGTCAGAAAGCAATAGTGCTGGTCACTCTGGTTCATTGCTTGTATTTGCTGTTTGACAAGCTGGAATTTAGTTACACCGTGTTTACAGTGACATTTAGGTTCGAGGGGCGGGGGGTGTTGTCCTAAGACTCGGCAGGCAAAGGGAAAGAAGTGGTGTTATACAGATAACAAGGCTTCTTGCACTATCTTCTTCAGGGCCTGTGCACACAGCGTGCAAAGCTGCCAAGTCTGTCTGAAATGTTATACTTTTCTCACTGTTTGTTCTTTGCACTAAAGACTCTGTGAGCTCTGTCTTCAGGCCCATCCTGGCACCCATGTGCAAGAGAAGCCTTGACTGAAGGAAGAGCCACAGGCTTCAGTCTCTGTGAATGAGACTGCATATGCTGAAACCCTGCTCAACTCCCCATTTGCAGAAAGGACCGGTTTTGTTGTGACGGTCAAACCCTCCTTTTCACTCTTATTGCCCCACGGGTTGCTCACCTGCCTGCTCTGTGATGAAATCTGAAAGAATAAGGGGTTTTATCATCTCTGAGATGCTCTCAGGGTGTTGCAATCCCTTGCTGCCGCCACCAACACCCCACCTTCTCAATTGCTCGGGGCATCTAAATTGCACATGGTTCTTACATGACAGGAGGGACAAATTCAAAGGTGAAGCAAACGAAGGCATAGGTCACTCATCAGCACGTGGGTGTAACCTACATATTGAGGGGTAGTATGGAGTGGTGCAGTAAAGAAAGCAATTAACCAGGCAATATAAGAGTGAGAGATAACCAAACTCTTTCCTCTTGACAACCTCCTATTAAAGCATTTTCAAGTCAGGTTTATCCTACAAGCTTCTTGCCAACATATCTACAGCATTGTGTTAGACATAGAAATAGAAAGTCTCTATTTTAAAAAGTTTACAGTTTAAATAAATAAGCCACACAAAGGGTGGAAGGAAGGATGTACTACCATCCCAGTTTTCCAGACTGGGGAGCTAGGATAACTGCAGTGATCAGTCACACCACACTGTCCAGGCTACATTATCAATGTAATGCCTTGAGTACCCAGCAGAACAAAGAGCTGGGCCGAGCAAGGGGCTTTTGGAGAGGGTGTGGAGGGGGAAAGGAGACAGGAGAAGCAACTGCAGAGGCCAGACCCACTTGCTAAAGCTGTTGTTCAGCAGCCAGGTCAGCAACCAGACGTGACTTTCACAGCCAGCTCTACTGAGAGTGGCGAACAAGCTCAAGAGACAGAATCCAAAACATGATATTATTCAGCTTCACTGCGCTTTGGCCCAGGTCCCCATGCCAGGGAGGCTTTGTTCGGGCCAGTCATGCAGCTGACAAACAAAAGTAGGGTTGGGGGGTTGGTTTTTCTCAAATGGGAAATAATGGCTGTTTCGAAACACCAGCATTAAGTTTCCCTCAAGATATCTGCACTTGCTTCTATTTCATTTTCAAGCCAGCACACGCCTAAGCAAACGGGATAGTCCCCTTTTGTGAATCATTGGGAACATAAATACGGCTTTGCTGTTACATAAAAGCCAGCAGAAGCGTTAAGACACCTTGAGCACAGAAAGGATGTTCCCATAAAAACGTCCCTCTGATTAGTAATGGCAATAAACATATCCTTCAAATCATTCACAGGGAAAAAACCCCAAGAACCAGATTTATTAACACAAACTGATAATCTTACAGCTGCAGCAGAAAGACGGCCCACCCGCAGCTGAACCAAGCGACGTTCCCTCAGTGAAATGATACATCTTCCACCTAATCACACACATAAAAGTGCTGCATTAAGCAATAAAGGGGGTCAACATCCCCAAATGTCTACCTCCCCTTTAAACACAAGTAACACTGTTTTGTTAAGACTGAGCATCATCATCTGTCTTGGTTAGATAAGGCACTGGTTTCCTCCTCTGCAAGCAAAAGGCAGCCATCCCATGTGCAAGAACTGGCAAATTCCAACTCTCTGCATTCTTCAATGTGCAAGACAACCGTACAGGACAATGGGAAATGTGTCTCCCAGGTCAGTATGTCGATAACTGGAAGAAGTAAACCAAGACCCACACATTTGTCATGGTTTTCCTTTTCCTTTATGAGAGAGGAGGAATGGGAAAAGCCAGCAGCAGGCAAAGCCTCGCTGTTCTTCCAAAGACCATTTATATGGTGAAGGCAATACACAGAGGCTATTCCAAAATGCTTCCCCTTTCCCAAGGCTCACCGCCTTCACTGAATTAGACAAATGCAGCTTTTCCAGAAGAATCACTTGGCAGAAACTATAGGAAAATACCAAAAGCACTTTCTCACAGGTTATGAAACACAGTGGAGGCAACTGAGACCTTCAAAAAACAATCCTGGAGAGGAGCTGTAATTGTTCACTGGATTTGTATGCCAGAGAAATACTGCCTAAGGAGTTGTGGCATGATAAAGCCACTTAATGTTGAATTTCTTCTCACACATCCATGTATGACGCTGTCATTCCATAGATCCTTCAAAAGCCATTTTTGTTCTTAGCAAACTTCCTATCAGCTTTAAGTCAATACTCTCCATAAATACCTGAGAGTCTGAAGATACTGTCACTGCCATTGGCTAACAAATTCGTTATTTCATCATAAAGCCACACAAAAATCTAACAGGAACAACAATGCTTATCATCTCAGAAGATACTTTTCTATTTGCAACAATTTTTGGATACAAATTGCACAGACTGCTAGAAGATGGGCACATTCCTAGCAACATTCCCCATTTACAATTGCAGAAATACAGAGTGGAGTGGTTTTCTTAACGTCTCAAAGATCTTTGAAGTATTTTGACAATAAGTACCCAATAATACCTAGAATTTACTGGCAGAGAGGGTGATACAATTGTGAATGGACAGGCAGGGCCTGAAGACCAACAGCAGCCAGAGAATGTCCCAAACACAATGGCTGAATAGGATTGCTTTGTAGTTTATCATACAAATGCAAGTGCAAACGACTACAACTGTGATACCAAGAGTTTAAGCACCTTTTTATGGCAGTAAATACCTTAGATATGCTAATGGTGAAACAAAATACGAGGAATGTTCTTTAAAGCATACTTCCACCACCTTTATAAAAGCTGCCTAATAACCATCCCACTTCATACTTGCTTCAGCTTATTCCCAAAGCAAATATTTATCTTACAAGAGCATGAATATATCTTAGTGGAAAAATATTATACAGTAAATTTTGAACATCATCAGAGAACTTGGACCAAAATTATGAGCCCTTAATGGATTTTTTTCCCATGAAAATTTTAAAAAGTTTGTAAGGCCTCTGACACAATAAATGAGCACCAGCTTTCCCTTTTAAGATGAGAAGAATAGGGCACATTTTTAAGATTTCATGCAACTTATTCAGGCCACTGAGCTGGGCTCTTAACCTGAAGCCATTCATCAAACTATCTTCTGTGTATGAAATAATATATATATATATATATGTATATATCAGGGATTCAGAAGCTGACTACATAAAGAAAACACATGTACTAGGCCAAAGGTGGATATCACCTGGGATGACTATATTTCAAGGTATTATTATATCTGCTACTTAAAGCAATAGCTTTCCTGGGAAAGGCAAACATTTCTATCTCCCAGCATACGCAGGCAGGTTTTCGAGAACATGGCTCTGAAATTATCAGTCCTTTGAGAACAAGTTAGAAATTCTGTAAACATGCTGTTTTCATCTCTCCATATTTTGACTTTCTTGTTTGTCGTGTCAGGAGCCAGTGAGGGGTTATGGAGGGCCTTCATTGCTATGTTTTCAATTATACTACAGTCTTTAAAAAGCTGTTCACATAACCAAAGCTAGAGAAGACCTTTGTCATTGCCAAGTCACACTTCCTGCCTAACCCAAGCCAAAGACGACTAAGTATTTTCATCAGACCTGGTAACTTGTCTAAGCAATTGCAGTTTTTGAAAGACTGGGACTGTTTTGAATTCAAGGCTTTAAGTGATGAAGGCCTTGTAAACAGTGTAAAAGGAATACCTAATATTTTGATTTGGCAGATAAATTTGAAGATTTCTCCTGAAAGGAAGACAGAAATCTGACTGAGGTCAAGCCACCAAACCAGACACAGGTATGTGTGTCATAGACTTTGGTACAGCAAAGACCCGGGAAAAAACCCAATTGAGTCTAACACCAGAAAAGAAGGACAATAAAAAAATCTTTAAATTAACAAGAGACTAATAACTACTTAAGTCTCATTCAAATGAATTTAAAACATCTGGTTTTCAATTAACGTAGTACAACACAGGAAACCTTATAAAAATGAAGCCAAATCTAAAATGGCAGCAGTCTCCATATGTCTTGACAATTTCTCAACTCAATCCTTTCATTTTAGTCTAGCTAAAACTAGAACACTAGCTCTTGTTTCCCTTGTGCTCTGGAAAATTATTTTCCAAGAAGATACTTGTTTTTACAGAAAAAAATCACCAACTGCATCTGCAGCTTTTCCAGGGCTTGGTAGCCCATTGTTCAAAATTTGCACTTTATATCTTGCCTTCATTTGCCTAACTCTAACCAAATATATTTTGATATATTAGATAATGAGTAACAAATATTTACTATAGATTAAGTTCATGTTTCAGTAGTTCCAAATAATTTCTAAATGATCCCAGTAATCTTATTACATATATACCTTCAGACAGACTGCTTGCTATCAAGTGCCATAAGTTACACCCACATGATTCATCCATTAGGAGAACTGCTCTGTAAGAAAAAATAAACTCAAAACCCAACCACCCCCCCACCTGCAAAAAAAAGTCACCATGCACAACACTCCCCATATCACTTCTAATTTTAGCTTTTCCTTAGATAACACAATTTCCTGAAACAAAGAGACTGCTCACACTCTTCTAGTTCCAAAATGTTACTGTAAAATACTGTTATTTGTAGAAGTAGTTCAATGCACACAATATTTCACATCCAAATACAAGGGATGTTTCAGTGCTCCAGCCTTCTCTTATGCCAGGGCTGTGGAGAAGGAGGTGAAAACAACCAGGAATTACTAATTTTTTGGGGGTGGGGGATTTAAAGAATGAGGCAGGCAATCTCTTGTCACTGTTCACTCATATATATGAAAAAACCAAGCAAGCAAATCCCATAAAAGTCCAGTTGTTCTCTCCCTCAAATTCCTGCTTTATAGTCTGTCCAAAATCTGGCCTGGAGGTTTCATTCATGCAGGTCACAGCTGAGATTTAGGGACACACCTCAAGAAGCAGGGACTGGAGGAATAGCCAGGCACAGGCAAGATGCAGTTTGAGAGATGTTTCTTGTTGAAAGCACCAATATGTTGCTGAGATCTCTTTGACCAAACAGTCAGTTTGGTTTTACAGATTGTCCACAAATACTTGAGTAAAACACATGCTACTTAATGTTTGGTTGAAAGCAAATAAATGCATAAATACACATACAGCAGAATGAAGCAGCAGTTGTAACTTGGGAGATGGTTCAACATATTTGCCATAGGAATCAAAACCACTGAAAAGCACTATTATCCTGGTTTTGTCCTACTTGGAAGCACAAATTAAAAAAGTGGGTTTTTTCCTCCTGCCCAGATGCACGGAATTTGTTCATAAAGCTGCAATAAGCCAGTATTAATCGTCCACCCACAGTCTAACATAAAGCATCTGTAAAGTTTCTGAATTTTTCAGACAATCTTCTTAGAGGCAACACCCTAAACATTCCCCTAAATCAAAGAAAACTGCTGATTCCACATATTAGCACACAGAGGAAGGGTCAAGACCAGGGCACCTCTTTGACTGAAGACCAGACATAAAAATTCAACTAAAGCAACTTTGCTTTTTGTCTGGCAAAACATTTGATGAGTTTCTACAGAATAAATATTGAATACTTGCTGTGTCATGTAAAGCAATGGACAGAGAAGCATAATGGAGATGCTATCCAATGCCAAACACTTTGTAGTAACAGTCAAGTAAATTAAATTACAAGTCCAACTGTTTTCAGGCCTAAATATGCCCATTTAATCAAAATTTATTATGGCAGATTTTGTTTCAGCTAAATTTCCTAGACCTAAATAAAGGAAAGAACCAAAATCATAATTAAATTTGAGCTCAAGAAGTAAAGAGCATAATTAAGTGAGTTACTTTGGAACACTAGTTATTTATCAGCCAATTGGCCTGCTGTACTCTATTAAGCTACTTTCCAAATGCACAGTAAAATAGTTTCCCATTTTACAGACTTCAGAACGAGTCTCCATGAAAAGTAGTTCTCTAAATATAAGAAAGAAGTTATTTTTTCTTATATAAGCAGTCAAGGTTTTATCCTCACCAGATAACTACTTTATTATATTGCCTTTTAAGCAAATTGAGCACAAGAATGATAAATGAGAAAAACCTGCCAGATGCATAATATTCATAGTTGCACTCTCTTAATTTAAGAGAGGGGCTCTGTCAACTTTGTGCCAGCTACTAGAAGTATTTATAACTATTAAGATATACATGCCACTATGACTATTGGAGTAATTAACACAATAGCATTTCACAAATAGCTTTAGCAGAATAAAATCATTCCATGTATTTAAATTATTTTAAAATACAATCTGCCTTTGTATTGCTCATTTCCTTACTCTAATGTTCCTCCTAATAATAGCAAAAAGTCCAGTGCTTGACGAGTTCTGCCCCTACCACACCTAACAGCAGCTCCTGCTAGGAACCTGAAGACAAAAATACTTAATGTTTATGAATCCATCATAGTAAAAAACATTACAGAAAGATATAGAGAGATCCACTTTTGGTAGTCATGATGGATCTCCCGAATTTGCAGCATAAACCCAAAACTGGTATTGGCAGAGTACCTCAAACATGCAAGACATTCCCAATGGCCCACATGAGATAAATGTGACAGAAGATGCTTGACATCAGAAGATGAAGAGAAAAGGAGATGACACAAAGATTGTGTTTACAAAGGGCTGACAGATTTTTAACTTGCTCTAGGGCTAAGTGCTGAACACAAGCAGAGCAAGCCCCTGAAGCATCCCTGCAAAACACTAATCCTCAGATGGCCAGATCACTTTGCAAGGATGGTACACACTGGGAGGCACTCACACTGCACACCATTCCCACAGCAAAAGCCATTCAGTCTTCATCAAGCTGAAATACTTTGGCTCTATTGAGATGAAACCACAGGAGCTGGGCAGCAGAAGTTGAGTGTTCCCAGGCAGGCCAGGTCACCAAGCCAGAGCTCAGCCCAACCTCTGCTCCATGTCACTGCAGGCAAAGAGAAAGCCAGAGACAGGCAGGCAGCCTGCCCTTCCTCATTCCTGTACCCTTGGGCCACCCTCTGGTAGAAAAGCCAGACATCTGTAGAAATGCAGAAGGGGCAAAACCAAAGTAGGATGGGTATGAGTGGCCAGGATCATTCAAGGTGACCTGAAAGCTATGAAGTGCTTGAATTTGTGGTGCTGAAATGTAAATACAAATTGCTTAATGTTAACACGCCATAAGCATGTCCTGAACAGCCAATTTCAACAGATTGTTCATCAGGAATTCAGGAGATCACATTTCCTTTTGATAACTCCAAATAAGAAAAACTGCAAGGGCAGATGTGAACACAGAAGCAAACAGAAGTAAATTAAATATGTGGGCTATGCATGGGGAGATACTGAGCAATAACAAAACTTGAACAATTTTTTATGAAGCTGAGTAATCTACGAAATAGTCTGCAAAGGAGAGTGTTCAAAGCTCCATCAGCTACAGTACATAAAGTGAGGTGTACAAGAGCTACAACCAACCTATGCTGGCAAGAGAATGAACAAGATCATCACTGTCACAGCCATCCCAGAGGAACAGGCAACAGGGAGTATACCTGGCAACAGTGACACACAGAAAATGTACTGTGTAGAACAAAACTGAGACTGTGTGTTTCTTGAAATCTGCAGTTTAACACCTTGGCACATCCAAATGCTCACATTTCCTGACAGCCAAATTACATCCATTACGAGCAAGAAACTACCTGGGCTCTGGAGAGCTGTGCCATCAGGACAGTTTCCTCATCCTGAGGAGGAGCAGCCAAGAGTGACCTCAGCTTGGCAAAACTACTCTCCTGAAGGAAAAGGTCAGTGAAAATTGAGGCACAAAGCATCTTATTAGAGGGGCTCAACAGTAAATACAGCCCAAAGTAAAAGGGTAAATGAAAGTGGTCTATTACCTAGACAATAACTGAGGGAAATCCTATTTCTTTACTACCTAGACCAGAAGAAGTTAAACAGATTAATGTAACATTACATGGTTATGGTCACAAAACATACTGTGTAATTACATGGGGACCGCTAGCACAGAAACACTCTGAGCTGCAAAATTGGTTTATTTTTCAGATGACTGGAAAACAAACACAGAAATCCCCAAGTAAAAACACAACTGAAAAGGTGAAGCCAAATGATGCATCCTTCTCAGTGGTAACTGACTTGTCCCAAGCCTGGTTTCAAACTTTTCTCAAACAGACACTGTTGCCCATCCAGAACAGTTCATTTAACACAGCATCTGTTCCTAACAAAATAACTGTGTCTCTCAAATCATTAAAAAACACATCAGGATATTCTATCAGACTGCTCTAATTACACTGGGACCTATTTTCTACTTGTCATTGTACTGCACAGCGATCACAGAAACTTTTTCCTTAGCTTTTACTATTTTGCTAAAATGTGTTATGCCCTTTTACTCCTCCTTCTCTGAGTTTCTAATTACCAGCATTCTAAGAGAGTATCTAATACTGTGTAGATAATGATTTTTTTTAAAATTAAGTTAGAAATCATATTAATCTCAGCTCTGTATCTTGGACTAACTTTAAATGTGGGAAATCAGCCTACTGAAAGTGCTATAACATTTGTCCCAAATAAAGCAACTGCTCTTTTCTGTCAGCAAACAGCTTCAAATGAGGACCTAAGGATGTTCTTCAACTTAAATGGACCATTAAGAGAATCAAAGATTATCTTCCTTAGAGCATTTGTTTAACAGTAAGAGAACTGCTCCTGTAGTTTGAGAGCTGCCTGGAAATCTGGTAACACCGCCCCACCTTTCCTCCGTGAAAGTGATTTATAAATGCTGTTAGCAAGTTAGGTTAGAGATCCTAGCTGCATATCTGGATAGAGATCAAGCAAACAATACAGCAACTGTTGAACTCAAGGCAATAAACCTATTCTATAATAGTATTGGAAAATTAAGAACGCAAAACTATCTTGTTTCAGCAGGCTACGAAGGGTACATCCCCAGTGCACCGTCAGGGAGGCAGAAGCCAGCTATCTGAAATCCCTCATATGACACTCTCCCAGCTCTTCCACAAACATTAATTTACGCAACAATCCCATGAACCAGATAACAATTAGCCTGCTTCTGAGAGAAACAGAAAAATTGTCACTGAATGTCACAATATTTAAAACCAGTGACAGAGTCAGGATCAGGGTTCAGACTTCAGCCCTGTGAAGCCTCTGTTGTATCTGAAGAGTATTTCCACAAATCAGTGTGCTGTCCCGCAAGATTAGACAGCACTCAATCCCTCACTGTGCTTGAAAGTAAGAGGTTAAAACTGATGAGATCAGGAGTGCCCCATTAAAAAGAGGTGATACAATGAATGCAGTGTATTTCCAATATATACTCTATTTCATCCTCTTGCCTTATAAACTATTATAACACATTTTTATAACTACATTGTAGTGTACTATAATTTTTTACTTTTTCAACATAAGATGCAAAATGCATGTATACTTTGTACTCTGCACAGAAGATTGCTACCTAGAACAAAATACACTTGAGGTAATTGTTTAACCTTAATACGTTAGTGACTGATAAACTGAGGAAAACAGAACTACATAGAAAAGGTATGATTTACACTACTATACCTCCCCTATTACACTGTCATAGGGTGACTCAATAAAAAAGGAGCTACTATACAAACAAAAACCCAGGGTTTAAAATTTACTGCATCACCAACTGTACGTAAAGCATGAGAAACGTACGTATGAGAAATAACAACATAAAATTCTTAGTCTGTAAACCACATCGCTTATAACGACAATCTGTAGCCAGAACAGTAACAACGAATCCTTGTGACTGCCTGCTGTATTAAACAGACTAAATACATATCCTTTTACAACACTTCATAGACTTTTATTCACTTGCTTAGCTTTCCCCATGTCAGCGCCCTCGCTCATCCACAGGAATTGTTTATACCTTTAGAGCAACATGTAGCTAATTTTTCTCTTAGTCTCCATTTGTAACTTCTGTGTTATGGACCGCTAAGTTTTGACGGTTGTTCTCAAGAACCAACAAGAAAATACACTGTTTGATGAATTACAAAACTACCAGTGCGTTACTTTGATTCCCTCTGGAAGGGCCGCTCTGGCAGTGTGGGGATGTCGAGCGTTACATCCCTCTCGAAGGGCAGCAACAAACGAGGCGCTGGGCACTGCTGGAGCTCTCGGCCCTCCGGGAAAACCCGCGGACAGCTGAGGAGCTCTAAGAACCGCGGGGGAGACGCACCGCGGCCAGCGTCTCGGACTGGAGCGAGGAGGTGGCGAAATGTTGACATAGCCTGGCAATTTCATCCACGCGACTTTAATTATGAAACACTTTTGCTAAGGATGCTGCCACCTTCAAAAACCCCGTCCTAAACTGAAAAATAGTTTCCTGCTACCGCTGTCCTCGCTGATACCAAGCCGTGCCAT